>CM057811.1:78289467-78546967 GCA_030067965.1 Latrodectus elegans
GCATATAATGTTTAAATTTTTGTACAAAAAGATATATATTGATTTGAATTTATTTAATTAATATATTTTCCAAAGAAAACCAATCTTTCTATTAATTAATAAAACAGAAAAGAATGCTATTTGTGAAAAGCATTTGACAGCATACATAAAATTAGTCGAATAAAAATAACTGAAATAGCTTTAATTAAATTTACAAATATATTTATATAATTTTTACATAAAAACACAAAAATTCATATGTTAGAAGACTCTTCATACCACCAATATTTTATACTGTCATTGATTGGAATACACAAAGTTTCAACTATTAATATACAAATATAAAATTGTTTTTGACAAAATGTCTTAATCATATTTAAAAAAAAGTTATGTATACCAAGTTAAAATTTAGGATAGGAAATGCTCCCTGATATAATGCCTACTTGAAATAGAGAATTTAGATTTAAGAATTAACAAAAATAAAATTAATATTGCTATAAATATAAAATAAGTCAATCCAATACTTATAGCAGCGTTAAAATTTGTTACCTTTAGCTACTTAATTTATATCATTAATCAAAATGCAAAATATAGAAAAAAATGAGAATATGAAAGTGGATAAAGTTTTAAAAATTCATCATATCAAAAAACTTTATGTAATTTATATACATTAATTTAAAATAATTTTTTTTTAAACACAATAGCAGTTAGAGAGAGGAAAAAAGTTTTATGTGGAAGCAATACAGTTTATTTAAAAAAGATGATGCACTATTTTGAATGCAGTGAAGAGTATTGATTATATAAGTTATATAAATACAAGCTTATATATATATATATATATATATATATATATATATATATATATATATATATATATATATATATATATATATATATATATATATTCTTATATAGTGTAATCCAATACCACATTCTTTTTCATCATATTCAAATAATGGTAATATATTCAAAGAAATTTATAATATTTTTCATCAAGTGAATCTGATACATACCTTGTTCATTTTAATTCTTTAAATTCATAAAATATTAATATATATTAAGGTTAATATTTTCGGATTCATATTTTTTGTTAAGTTTGTTTTACCTGATTTAATTATAAAGATTGATTTCAGTTAGTAATAAAAAAATAATATACACCAATTATAATTATAAATTATGTAATAGGTTCACATGCTTCAATTGCTTGCATCCTATAAATTCTTAATATCTTTTAGCTAAAGGAATAGCTATTCCACAATGATATACATTATTCTGAACTACAATTTTCAGATTTCAATCTATTTTACAAAAAAATATCATAAATAAAAATAAATGTGAAATATTACATCATTGTTCTGTTGCACATATAACCATTTATTTAAGTACTTAAATTCAATATAATTACTTATTCAGAATGGTACAAGTAAAGGTAACCAGCAATGAATACAAATTGAATATTAACAGTAAACAAATAATATTTTTAATAAAATACAAGTGAAAAAGCATAACCTTAAATAAAAATTATTCAAAAATTACTTTTTAAAAAATGTTAAAAATAATGTCATTATGTTATAATTTTAAGTGAAACAATTATATGAATTCTTTAATGAATTATTTTATATTGATTAAAAATCAACATTTTAAATTTAATTTGTAAGTAAATTATTTTAGAGTAACATATACTATTTAAAGCAATTTATATATTTAAGTATTTGTTAATAAATATAATGACACACATTGCAATTTTTAAAGAATTGCACGATTTTGTATTTAATATATCAAGAAAAGGGATTTCAAGAAAACAAACCAGACATTTAATAATGTATAATGAGTATTTTTTAATAGATAATATTTTATACAGGAATTTTACAAAACTTAAACTTAATAAATGAAAAACAAAATATAAAAAATATGAAGCACATTTCTTATTTGATGCAAGCAGAAGCAATTTTGATTTCAAGTATTAGCTTGCAACTTCCATTTGTTTTTTGTCTGATTTTAATGCTTTCTCTTCATCATTATGTTCAAAATCCTCCTAAAAAATAGCCGAAATTTAAAAATTTATCATTTTTAAAAGTATTAATAAAATGCAATTAAGATAGAAATTTCCAGAAGATTTAATTTGAAAATTATAAAGAGAGAAAGCATAAAAAATGTAATCAAATTACTTTGCATAAATTTTAAACAGCAAATAATAATGGAAATAATGACACAATATGATTTCTATAACAAGATATATTTAAGAAGCATAAATATTGACAAGAAAAACCTTTTTGATAATAAACATTTTTTTTACTTGGTGATTTTTTTCAATTATACATGGAAGCATCTATATAGTTAATCTTTATAGTATACATATGCAATTAAGTAACATTACTTAACAATGAAACAATATACACTAAAATAATAAAAACATTAAGAATTAAAAAATAACAACACAATGCTGCTTCACTGTTTTAAAGATGTGCAAAGGTTAAACTTTTTGAATATTTCAGATATTTAAAATTTCAGTATAATTAAATTCAGTAAATAAATTTTAAATATTTCAGATTTATTATTTTAATATAACAAATTATATGATTTCCAGATTAAAAAATACACTCATTAACTATATTTAAGTGTCAAATGAATATAAATGCATATTTCTGTATGTTATATATTAATTCACACCTTTTTTTTAAAAAAAAATTTTATGCATTTTCTTTCATGGTTGAAACAGTAATATTGAATAAACCCTTATTTTCTTACCTTCTTTTAGTTTTTAATTTTTAAAACATTTTCTAACCAATAACAATGTATACTTTAGAATTTCTTCATTTCCTAACAACACTTAATATCAGATTAAAAATATTTATAAAACAGTACTAATTTGCTAAATGACAAGTTTCGTCCAAATTCAAAAGATAATTTATCATACTAACAATCATTTTCTGAATTTGTAGTTATTTTAGGAGTTATTTTTACAATCTTTCTCCCAAAAATTAAATTTAAATTTTATGCCTTATTTTGCATATTCTAAAAAAAAAAAAATTTTGTTAATCATCTTTCATCTTACTTATTTTAACTCCATAAAAGCAATTGCTCAATATTGATTCATTAAAACAATTATATTTGAAATGTGACACTAATCTTACTGTTAATTTCTAAGTCTAAATGGAAGGAACTAAGTGAATAATACACAAACTGTTTTAGTTTATTAGTTCTATATATGACATATTTTGATGCACTAATAATATTAACCTATAAGCAAAAACTTATTTACATAATCATTATTTTACAATTGAAAGTACACTAATTACTTTTAACATCATATTAGAGCAATTATTACTATATCAGCACGTTTTTTATGTATTTAACAACAAAAATCAAATAAACAAAAACAATTATAGTAAAAAAATAGACTCCCATTTTTAAGAATCTCTAATTTACGTGCACTCACAATTTTACAAGCTAGTGACAACTCCCTATCCTGAAATCCCAGACACACAATGATAATTTCAACACCTGTTTACAAACTAAACTTTTGAAATATTTTCTTTTTGTGATTTTTAGATTCTGAAAAGTAGTTTTTTTAATGTCTATTTCTTTTGATTTGATATTTTTAAAATTTTTTATTTAATTAATTTTTATATAAAAAGTGTACAGTGCAAGCATTTCAGACATTGTGGGAACAAAAGTCAAAGACACATGGATATCAAACACTTGATGAGAAAGAACTGTGATGCTGAATTCAACTTCTGTATTTCCCATACCTAAAGATATTAAAAGGAAAAAAAACTCTTCTCTCCTCCCGGTATGTTAGAATACAGAAAGGGGAAATACTCTTTAAAAGCTGGTTCTATAATTGGTTTCATTTCATTTGAACAACTCATTCAATTTAATCATTTGTAAAGAAAGATTGAGCTGATTCTATTGAAGACTTATTTTAGTTAAAGAAATGTGTGTATTTATCTATTGAAATAAAAAAAAAATATTGTAGCGAAGCAAAGCATGCTAAAATGGAAAAAAGCTCTGCTTGGTTGGCTGAGAAAAATAAGAGGAATGAACATTTTTGGGAACTAGTAGGATATCCCCTATCTATTCGTGATCATCGTGACTTTTTCATCACCAAGAGGCAATGAAAAAGTCACAGCCTAGAATGGGCACCAATCAGCATAAGAACATGAGGTTTTCTTCAATTTCAAATTACGAGGCTTAAAACTACATAAGAAAACAATAACAACCATGAAAATAAACGACATAAATTCTATTAAACAGGAATGTAGTTGTTTGAAAGAATCCATCTCAGGCATTTATTTTGCCATTTTGTTGAACAGCACATTTTTTCAGTAGATTACAAATGTCAGTGAAAATACAGATGAATAATTAACTATGAAATGTTTGTATGCAGTTTACAAATTGGAAGAATATATATTCATGTCAGCAGTCAGAAAATATAGTTCCATCTGTGACATTTTCAGCTATAATGCAGCCATTAAAATTTCTACGATACAATCTGGAACAATGACAAAAGAATATTTTTCTATTTTCACATTTTCCCAAAATCCTTTGTGTGGAAGAAGAGAGACCGCTTACATTAATTTTACTCAAATGAGCAGTCAGTTTTGACAATTTTATTGCATCCATTAACTTTTTGGCACAAACCACTCACATATATTTAGTTCAAAAAATTGTAGCATAATGATTCATTTGAAGTAATACTTCACATAACTTAATATATGTTAATTCTCTTGACCACAAATAAAGTGAACACCAAGGGTGAATGGAATACACAACCCAGTTTAACAAGTTTACATCTGCATACCTTTAACTTCTTGGAATGCACAATGATAACAAAAGTATTTTTGAATAAAATTGCATGATACAATTATTGACACATTTATTTTAGTTGAATAATGCCCCATTTTTGCATATATGAAACTGCAACTTTCTCCCTTCTTGGTAAATTCCAGATTTCAATGACAATCACAATAACAAATACAGAGGGTATTAAAACAACTTTCAAACCATTTTGGGGCCGCTTAATTAATGTTTAAAATGTAAATATTATTTTTTCAAATGTTTGATCTGTTAGCCTTTTTTCTGGATTATACGTCTGCATCATTATTTCCATTATAGAAGAAGTTTTTGTAAAATTTCCATGGGTATTGCTTTCTATTCCTCTTCAACTACTTTCCAGAATCCATCTATCATGGTGAGTTTGTGTTTAGAAAGAGCTTTTTAACAGATCAAAGGCATAATAGTCCATAGGTGAAATATCAAGGGACTTCATAGGAATATGTTGAAAAGGTATATATGCAATACCTGTAATAGTCTTCATTTTTTCAAGGAATGCAGTGGTAGTTTTCGAAGTATGTCTAGTACCTTTGTCTTGATGAAATTTCACTCTTTGAAAGTCATTGTTAAAAAGAAGTGGAATTTCTTCAGTAAATATTGGGTGTAAAACCTTCTCCTGATAATATGATGAGTTGATTTTAACATTTTTTTTTCACTTTTCTTATTTTCAATTTCCCATTGTAGGAGAAACCAGCGACAATCATAAGCCCCTTACTGAACCTTTTTTTTTTTACATTGATGGAACCAGGTTTCTACATTTTTTCTCCTCGATTTCTAAAGTAAATAGATTTTTTTGGTTGTGCAGTCATTTAGGTAAACCCATGTTTCATCAGGGGTTACAATGTATTTTCATTTATCTCCTACTAAATGCTTTTCATACAGTATTCTACAAAATGTTTTGAGTTGAGCCACATGTCTCGTCAAAGGCTGGTGAACATTGTTGTTTTAGCTTTTTTAAGTTCTAAATTTTGGTGAATTATTTTATTTATTGTTACTACAGATGTATGTAAAGACTTTGCAATTGATTTTTGTGTTGACAGATTTTCTCTTGTTAACAGTGATTTTACATTAGAAACATTTTAAACAGTACATACCATTTTGGGATATACATTTGGATTCTTCTTTCCATGTAGAAATAATGATTGATGGTTTTTATCAGTCCTATTAATAATGTTGCTTATTTTGCAATTAGAAATTTTAATTATCATGCATTTCACAGCATTTTAGAATTCAGGAATAAGAATTTTTCTCTTCAAAAAGCGCAAAAACATATCATTCAATCCACAGCTTGTTTACATGTGACATTTTGAAAGAAGAATAAATTTAAAAGTAGCATACAATATTTCTCATTTAAAATAATAAGCTGTTTTCAAAAATTTTTATTCTAATACAATTACTTTTTTAAATTCTTTATCGAAATTGTTCTAAAAATGGGTTAATACCCTCAGTATTTTTCAAATAGTAAAATTATGATTAAATAAAAGTGGTTAAGTGAATTACATTTCTAAACACAAAACAAACTTGTGATGACTGATCTCAACAAAATAAACCAAAAGAAACATGCTAATTGACTTTAAATGAAAAAATAACCACATATCATTGATTTTGATTTATTTTTGGATTAATTTAATAATTCATTAGAAAAAATACTTACTATGTTGTAAATAACTTTAACTACCAGTGAGCAACTAGGGCAAGTAGCTACATCTTCACCATTAGCTAAGTCCTCCTAAAATATATTTTATTAGTAATTTCTAAAATATAATTTTAATAAGCTTTTAAAAAACAATTAACATTAAGCTTTTAAAAAACAGTACCTAAATAAATAACCAATTACTATAAATTGCATATCAAGAGTTACATTTACTTAAATTAAATGTTGTAAATATAATCTTTTCATCCAGGCAGAAAATTAAAAATTTTCGATGCAATGAAGTGTGTTGCATGTTATGCTTTATTTTAATAAATTACTGATTCAGCAAAATAAGAGAACCATTAAGATCAGTTAATTCAATGATCCAACCATAAATCATTTGATTATACTTTTCAAAGTTGACTTTCAATTTAAATTATCCTACAGAAATAATTAATTATGGTTTACTTTACATACTGATGATATATATCAAATTATTTTAAAAGTTAATAAAACAAAAAAAAATGTTTTTTTTTTCCAGTTTTTTTTTTTTTTTTTCTTTTTACCTATTTGTTGCTGAAGCTAATTTTTACAAGAAACCTAGGCTAAAATGAATATTACAGTCTCATCTTTCCAAGCACAAAAAGTCGCCAAATCTGGTAAAATTTGGTGATTTTTTCCTTGCCAAAAAATCACCAAAATCGATTAATCACCAAATACAGTTTCAGAATGTCTCACACACATTTCGGAAATGCCATTATCATTTTGGATTTTTTCTTGGATTAAATAAGCGTGGCAATTTAAATCCTGCTTTTGCATATTTATTTTATATCACACTCAGATGTAGTGCGGAATATAAATATTATCTTTTATATTCACATTTTTTATTTCTCGGTGTCTACAGTGCCAGAATTTTAAAACTGTCTATTCCCTTTGCATTTTGCTGTGGATATAGCACCAGAATTTCAATACTGTCTCTTATATTTGTTTTGTATTTCACGATGGGTATTGTGCCAGAATTTAAACTCTGGCTTTTATATACATTTTGGATTTTGCTGTGCATGTACAGCGCTGAACGTAAAATGAAGAACTCAGTTTTAATTATTTTCTGCAGCATAGAATTCCTAGAATTGTATGTTAGGAATTTAAATTTCCAATTATAAATGAAATAATAAATTCACACAACTTTTTAAAGTTATAGATTTGTCTACTTTTATGTAATACTGATTTGCAACATTCTTTCTTATATCACTGAAATTTATTAGGTACAAGTTCAGTATCCCCATATATGATTTCTCGCCAAATCTGGCACCCTTTGTTTACTTCGTAGTGTTGCCGATTTCAGCTTTTGTTTTTATTGTAGAGTTGCCAAATTCAGTTGTAGTTACTTTTTTTTTTTTTTTGTTGCCACTATTAATTTTTCTTGTTTTACATAAATTTTACAGCTATTTAAATTTTACTTTGACTTTCATTGTTCTAGAACATTCTTTGTTCCACGTTTCTATTGGAATTGGAAGGGATTTTCCTCAGTTGGGCTTCGTTGTCACCAGCGTCTAATCATCGTAAATTCTTCTTTTTTACAATTTCTTTTACATTTTTTCATTTTATTTGGTTTATTTATTATATATATTTATTATCTTATTAATTTCATTTATTATCTTTTACATTTTTGTTAAATACAATAAATAATTACAGATTTTAAATTTTACCTTGCAATGTATATGTTTCATAAAGCTTGCATAGCGGCAAATGAAAATTGTTTTAATAAATTTGTTGAAATCGTTTCAGGAATTAATTAGGATAAGTACCAAATTTCGCAGAAGGTGTAATTATTTTATTCAAATTCTGAATGCATATTCTTTATTGTATTAGTGTTTTATCTTTATTTACTTTAAAAGTGTATATATTTAAAAAAATATTTTTTGCATGCTTATCTTAAAATTTATAAAGTGTATATATTTAGAAAAATTATTTTTGAATGCTTTTTTTTCAATTTTATAAAGTAATTTATATTTAAAATAATATTTTTGTATGCCTTTTTTTTTTTTTTTGCTTTTTTTAAATTTTATAAAGTGTTAATATTTAGAAAAATATTTTTTGCATGCCTTTTTTTAAAAAAAAAAAAAACTGAAATGTGACACTGGTGACAACGAAAAAAATGTCGAAATAAACATACCAATCGGCATATCAGCTAAACTTCATATCAAGTAAGTCCATCATTTATATTTATTTCCCTCTTTTAATTTTCTAAAATGCTTATTTTTCAATCGAACTTCTGGAAATTTTCCGTGTTAGCTTGGCGCGCTTACTTTGGCAACGAAAATAATTCGCCGCGTTCGCCAATATATGGGGATACTGAACTAGTTCCATTTATTATTTTATTGATTTTAATTAGATATTGCTGAATGTAATTATTTTTGCTACTTTATTTCCTTTAATTTTAATTCTTAAATATTTTTAAATTATTGTTTTCTTATATGTTATTAGGATTAGCAATTTGAAATTGGAGGGAAAACCCTACTCTGTTTAACTATACACTTTGTTTACATTACAGATTTAGCTTTATTGCCCATAATTTGCCTGTTGTATAGTTTGTGTGATACTTAATTATATTTGTAATTTCATTATGTAATCTTTGGGAAATTAGTTTCAAAATTAATAATATTTTATAATGCTTCTGTAGTAAATAAGTAATTATAGTGAAATATTCAAAATTTTGATATTTGGAATTGAAAATAGGGTGTAATTGTAAAGATGAAGCTCAGACCCAATAGGTAACCAAATGCCAGGCGTATCAAACTAATTTAGGTTGGCGAGATAACTTGGCAAGAAATTGCTCTAAATATGCAAAGTTCTCTAGTATTTTACTAATATTTTTAATAAACAATGGCAATATTTAAGCAGTAATATTAGATATATTTTTTTCCAGATATCTATCCATATAACAAGCACAATATCTTGAAAATTTATAAAACTATTAATACAAGAAATAACTTATAAATATCTTTGATACTTTTTCTAATTAGTTAGATTAATATAACATAATTGAAAAAGATCTAATCAGTCAAATTTTTCTATTTATATCACGATCTAAGATTATCCCCGCGACTAGAATCCACTTAAGGCAATATCTAATGTTGTAATCTTTGTAAAATTTGTAAGTTACCACAATTTTTTTAACCACGACATAACTTATAACAATTTTAACGCTTAAAACAAAAACTTCATAAGAACGAAATATTATTCAAAAAAAATAAACGTTATTTAAAATGATAACAGTGTTTTCAAAACAAAAGAAAATATTTATTATAAAAATACAAAAGTAATCATTATCAAAAATTGGCAAAAATTAGTTTACACGTGATTCGGCAAACTTACTTTAGTAATTTCAAATCTATCACCACACGGGCACGGATAATAGTATGTTTCAGTTTCTTCATCATACTCAAAATCCTCAATTTCTACTTCATCATGATAAACAGACATTTTCGTAAAAAATGTATTAATGTCGGAAAATTCACGCACACACACTATTTTCGTGTGCAGAAAGCATTAACTCCAAAAGAAAATATAATAAAAAAAATGATTGTAATACAGCAAATTGTAGACGCTTGAACCTCTCTTTCTCTTCTTGCTATTATATTATCATAGTAAAGTCAAGCTCTAAGCTTGTGGTATATAATTTTAAAATAACAATTACGACAAAATTAATCGTGGCTACAAAAGAATTTTTGTAGCATTTACACATTAATAAAGTTCAGATAGTATCAATTTAATAATCTAGTTATTTGTTCTGGTGAGCACGCGCAAGCACTTCCATCCTACTCTCGTTACCAAATTTTGCAACCATTTTCGACATCTAAAAGGCATTAAAAAAAAAATCCAATTAGGAAAGATCTCACTTATTTAATGTTTTCAGCATTGCATGACAGTTACGCTGTTGTAAAGCGTTGAATTAGGCTGGTGGCAAATCTGAAAGAATTCGCCAGCAAAACTCCGGCAAACAAGTGACGTAAGAAATCGTCACGAAATAGACTCTCAATTTTTAAGTTTTCCAAAAAGTTTGAAATAACTGGAAAGGCACCGGCGAGAAAGCAAATTATTTACCTTTTTCTTTTGTTTATTCATTTTTTCACCCTTTGAAATAATGTTGACGATTAACTTTAATCAATATATTTTGATGAAGATTAATTCCTGAAAATTCTTCGCAAAGATCATAAAATTAAATTTTGAATATTAAATATTACCTTTTTATTAAATTATTTATTAATGATGATAAAATAAAGAAAATTATAAATTTTATTTTTTATTTTCTTTCTTCAAAATAAATTTTTTTATTAAAATAGTAAAATTTATTTAATAAAAATTAACATTTTTATAAAATTTTAGAAAATTTATCAGTTTTATGAAATTATAAAGATTGAAGATATCTGAACATTAAAATAAACTCTATTTAAATTGAAAATAATCATTATGTTAATGAAAATGCTAAAATTAATTAGGACTAGTTTAATTAGAACAGAAAACAAGATTAAGAAGATAAATGGGATTTCTAAAAAGAATATATGTAGATTAGTTATAAAGAAAAATGTTGTCATTTGCAAAAATTTTAAAAACTAATAATATAAATGTTTTATTTTATAATGAAAATGCATCTAAAACAAATGACTACATTTATGTCACCAGAACACAACTTACCAAGGACTTGCCATAAAAACAAAAAATAATTATATGATTATAGATTATCTTTAAATAAAAATTTCAAATGTATTACGAAAATAATGTGGCTTGGATTGTAAATTTAATTAGAAATAATAATTATTTTATTCAAATAATCGTAAAGGAAGCTTAAAAATATATGAATATATTTTAACATTAACATGTTATAAAATATATTCACATATTTTCACTTATTTTTCTGATTACGTGAGTGATTAAAGCTAATGATTCCATTGAATGTTAATGTTTGTGTATGTGAAACACTATATTTTCAATACCACACAAATTCAGTTCTAAATTTTTATAAGCAATACTATCCTCATATTTGATTTGTCCCTTTGGTACAGCCTCACTTTTGACTTATATACAATATCACAAATTTTGATATGCTATTATATTTGTGGTTTCCTTTTACACACACTGCAATAATCAGTAATAGTAAATTCATCAATAACTTTTTCAATAATCAAAGTGGATATAGTTTTATTTTCAATTATTACTTTTCTTGTGGGGAGATATATCCTTGTTTTCGATTAAGAATGACACTGATATTCTCTCAGCTATAAGAATTACATGGCATTAAATGAGCTTCCTCTTATTCCCCTTCAATCTTATAATGAAGGATTTTCCTCACTTGAATTCAATTGCAGATATTATATCATTCAGCAATGTTCAATACAAATAACCTTAATTTTCACAAAATTTCTGGTCAAGAGAAAGAAACCCTTTTAGAAGAATGAGATTCTCGGATTTATGTAGTTCTTATATTAGTAAATAATGGGATAATGTAACATTGATGGTGCGTTAGTAATCTATTAATTTTTGCAAATATTAATACATTAAATAATAACCAAATGTCATTACAGATAATTAAAACACCATTTAAAGCAAAAACACTTGAACATATTACTAAAATTTGCTTACCTGTGAAATGTTACTCCATCCAATTTCTTCGACCATATTTTTATATATAAATTTTTATTTACCCATCTATGTCATTTTAGTGCATTTTAAGCAAATGTGATTGCTAATTGAAGAAAATTTTGACTGTCACTAACTTCTAGATGTAATTTTTTTGCACATAAAAAAATTACCTTTTTCATCAAATGTTAATAAATTTTAATTAAATTTCCCTAATAGAGTGAATTTAAAAATAAACACAGTATGCTTGAATATTATTTTATTAAATGCAAAAAATTTCTTCATTATTTTATTAATTTATTATGCTATTCATTATTTTATTATACTATTTGCCTTTAAAAAGAATTGCCTTTGTATATAATTGTCTAATAGAGTCTACATTATTTAAAGTATTTTTACAATGATGCTAAGTACGGATAGCAAAATAGTGCTTAATATGACCACTTTAATTATTTGGATAACATGATTATCTGAAGGAAAATAATCGAATTCATGAAATTTCATCTGAGAAAATATATTTTCAATATTTAAAGCAGATAAAGTATCCAATTTTCATATTGAATGTTTATTATTCTTGCACTTTTAAGTTTTGAAAATAAATGCATTATCCCATTTCTTCGAAATGCAGATTCAAATTCGCATATTTTACAAATTTTATAAATTTCATGTGATTGATATATCAATTTACCCTGTGATTTGAATGAAATCAATATCAAATTACAAAGAGCAATTTCTGGTAATATATTTAAACATACTTCACATTTAATAAATTGATTTAATATTTTTTCTACAAATCCTGCATTATAACAAATTATATCACACAAGAAAACTCATTCATTAAATATAGTTTAAATAATATATTTTGCTCTTTTAACATCAAATAAGGACTACCATTTAAGAGTGTTCATGAAGACTAAACAACATTATTTTGAGAGGTTAATAAATTTATGACATTAATTTGAGAAGTGTAATTAAATACCCTTAAAATAATGTTTTCTATAAAAAGGATATGATTATCAGAATATGTAGGATTCAATCCTGCATTCACAAGCAATTTTTTATATGCCGCTTTAAATCGGCGAGCTGTTGGATTGAAGTTGCTGCCACAATGAAACTTTATCGAAGAAAACAAAAGCTCTAAATGGAGGATTTGTAGTACAAATTAACATTCCGCTGAATACATTTCACTGTGAATGCATAGTTTAAATCTTAAAAATACAAATTTCCAATTGATTAAAAAATTTTTTGGAAAACCAAAATTTACTCTCAAATTAGAAATATATAATTATCGGGTTGTTTCAAAAATATATTAATAATTTGCACATCACCGAGTAACAGACTGCATGTATCTTAGCTAAATCATAAAATGCTCTATACTACTGTTAAACTTATACGTGATAAGATAAATAAAATTTTTACTTGTCACATTAAAGTGTTAATTTAAATTTTTTGACAAATTATAAAATACGAAAATAAGTATTTGTGATATATTTATAAATCTAAAATTTCTAGTTATTTTAATTGACATTTGCGAATAAATAAAATCGAAATTAAATATAGTTGCATTAATCACAAATATTTTATTCACAGGAATTTCCTCATTTTTTGTCACGTTCAGCAAAAAAAAAAAAAAAACTAATATTTATTTAGATTATCTTTTAAGATATTTGATATATTTGGCAGCAGATATCAGTATACACACCTTTCATTGCTTCATTGCACTTTTATAATCAAAAAAAATTAATTTGGGTAACATGTTATGCTACTCAAATTAAAAAAAACATTAAAATTTATATTTCTTGAAGCTATTTCGAATATTATTGAATAGAATGATATTTCTATAACCTTTCAATTATAAGTGGATATTAAAAGAAATTAAATGAATATTTGCAAAAGTATCGAATTTAAATTAATTACTCAAAAACATTTATTAAAAGTGAAATTTGAATTTTTTGAAAGTCTAAAGGAGTTGAGGAAAATAAACAGGAATTTAAAAATATTTTAGCCTAATATGAAATGCTTTATAATTACTAATACATACACAAATCAACTGTTAATAGAACTTTAATTAGAAAAATTATTCATCAAAATTAACCTTTTCTGAGTATGCAGAATAGATATTAAATGCGTACAGAATTAATTTCAAGATTTAATCAATTTAAAAACACTTTTTAAAAATATAATAAATCAATAGCTTTATTAAGCAAAATTAATGCTACATAATGTTTTTTAAAATATTAATATATAAAATGATTCACAAACTGTGCTTTACAGAGATTACGCACAGATTGCTAGAATCACAATATTACCTACTGTTCGCCTTGACTAAAATATAGCAGGTTACGAAATACCAGTGAAAGGACATTTCATGCAATTTCTTAGATTATCTCTTGATATATAAATAAATATGCTACTTTTTTATTAATCTATATCATTTTAAACATTTATGTTTCCCGAGGTTTGAGTGGTGACCAGACTCGTCAACAAATAAGTAACGGAAAGTTTTTTTTTTTTTTTTTTTTTTTTTTTACTTGCCTTTTTTTTGGAAAGAACAGCTTTGTAAGAAGCCACGAAATTCATCTCTTATTTTTGGTGTCACGTGATCCGTGCCTAAGGTGAATGGCACTGCACTTATAATGTTTTAACAGAGATTATGATATGCCTGACGAACTCCTAAAGTAACTTGAGTTACCCAGTAACTCAGACAATGATGAACTAACCTTATGTCCTGAGATTTTAAATACCTACTCACACTGATAAAACCCCTGAGGTATACTTGTCTTCACAAGATAAGGAAATTCAAAGTAAATCAAATGAAGAATTAGAATAACTCCTTCAATGCCAAAAGTAGAAATCACCTCTTGCCCATCTACGACTGAAGTAGAGCAGGAAACTATGAATGAAGTTTTCAATGTAAACAAAAACTAACGTCAGTTGGCCGGAAGCTATCTCAAATACTTCCGCTTATCTCTCTTCCCATTGAAAATCAATGCAATCACAAAAATTTTTTAAATATTTTTAGTTTCTGCTTTCAATTTTTTTTTCATTTTATCCGTTAAAATCATAATTTTTAATAATAGTGCAATCAGCGGTGATGCCGTAAATTTTTAAAAATTTTTACTTAAATGATTCTGATGGATTACCATGTTTTGCGGGGAATAACTTTTATTGACGATATTAGGATTAATTGTTGATGAATGATATATTGTAACCTACATTCTAATTCTTGTTATTATTTATCTCAATTGTTAATCACTTTCTTCTTTAACTAATTTTTAATTTTATGCATTTATTTCAAAATTTTAGGAAATATATTTGAACTATAAATTATTTCAAATATTAAGCAAGGTATTATTTATGCTTTCATTTATAGCATTATAAATTTTATTAAAATTTTCTTGATCATGCAAGAATATATGAATTGGTATCAATAATGAGTAGAACAAAATTGTTATGATGCGTTTATTTACTTGTTGCTTATTAATATTTTAAACAAATCTTGGCTTTTATTACAATTTAAATTTAAGTCTCATTTTTAAGAGCTGATTTAATATATAGCTAATTAAATTTAGGATTGTAAATTGGGTTCCATTGGAAATTTGAACATTTCCACTTGCGAAAGTAAATTTGTTCCAACTCGCATATTGCAACCAAGTGCTACCTAACAACTATTACCTTTATTTGCTTTCTGCATTTCAAAATATTTTATAGGATAATTTCTTTTGAATGAATATTTCTCAAAAGCAATAGAAACTACAGAAAACAAGCACAATGCTATAAGACTTAATAGAATAGTAAGCAGGAAGTTACGTGCCGGAAGTTTTCTAGATCTCCACGGTAGTAGCGCCCTTTATTCTACGCTTTACAAAAACTTCCATCTCTTAATAGCAAGACGACCTTTCTAAACAGGACAAAGAAAATAACTTCATACGATGGGGCTTTTCTCAATAAGACCTTGTTTCTTAAAAAAATATTATAAAATGGAGGAAATAGCACCTCATATTATGTACGCATGCGATTGTCTTGTCCTTACTCGATTGACTAATTTAAGTATTCTTGATACCAAAGAATTAACAATTCCATAAAAAAAAAAAAAAAAAAAAAAAAAAAAAAATTTGACTTCATAAGCAAAGTAGACCTTTCAATGCAGCTGGGTTGTTTGGAATTTGAAGTTTGGTACAAAATGATTTTAGTAGAAGTGCCTTGACAGTCAAATGCAATATATAAGAAAGATTTTATTTTGTTTAAAAAGATCATATAATTAATCATATTTATAAGTTATAATTAATAACTAGTGAATAAATTTTGATAATATAGAAAAATCTAAAAAAAAAAAAAAAAAAAAAAAACGACATTTTAAAAATATTTGATTTAATCATTAAAATTTATCCAATTTAACTGAAACTTATAGTACTTTGCTATAAATTTATAAGGTAAGAGAAGTTATACTTATTTTTATAAACTAAGGTATTTTAAATGGCCCAATAAAAATTACTTGGTTAAAGGTTAGTATATGAAATAAAACGAAATGTGATTGCTAATAGATATTAAACACCACCTAGAAGAGTTTGAATGCTACAAATTTCTAAAATTTCGTACAAAAGAATAAAAAAATTTTTACACTAAATAATAGATCGAAATTAAATTCATATTTATATCCATGTACGCAGATACATACATATTATTTCATACATACAAAAACAATTTCATTCGCATTGTCAACTGCTGCTCCAAACATAAAGACACTGTATGAGCGGATACTGGACGAACTACAAATAAGCCTTTTTACTGACTAATAATCCGGTCAGTTTACTGACTGATTTACGGTTATGCAAGACCGAACTCACAATGTCAAGACTTCTAGAGAGTTAGTCATGGGAAATCTGGCATGTACATTCAATATGACCATCTCAATAACCCATCCATTCCATTCGTATAACATTAGCTGTATTTCAACTAGAGTGGGCGACAGTATCAGGGAACATTAATTTCCATTCTCAATAAACACCAATTCTCCTCCCTTTATCGAATTTCAATATTTGCTTGTAAACAAGCATTTCTTATCTGAGCCATATAACATGTTATTTATTTTTTTTAAAAAAAAACCCAACTTTACAAGTGATTCCTGAATGAGAAATTCCCTGCGCAACTTTATTTTATGCTGTCCGTATTTTCATGCGATTCTGAAGTTCATAAGATCATTCCTTCATGATGTTGCAATTTTAATGGTCTGCTGTGTAGATCAGCTGAACCCTGGTTACTCATAATTAATTATGATGACCAAGAATATACAAGGAAAAGCTTCTAATAAATAAAATTTGAGTTTTAAAGTTGTATTATTTCTAAATGATTACTTGCCCCATTATCAAAAAACGTTTCCGTATTTCGCAAGCATTGATTATGTTCAACTTAATGTTTTTCTTATTTGATAATCAGTTTTTTTTAAATTACTAAATAACCATATTTTTCACATGAATCTTTTGATTTCAAATGTTGCTCAGTTATTGTTACCTGTGAGCCAAGTCACGGAGGCTAGCAGCATTACCCCCAACAAACCCACATGCGTGGACCACATTCATACATCATCTTAGAAGGACAAAGAAAGAAACATCCAGAGCGGAACCGGGATTGAAACCCTTGACCAACACAGCCTGGGAGCCAGACTAACACACTCCAGTCACGCTAACCACTCAACCATCAGTCGGCGTGGTTAAACGTAAAACTTACATTTTTCCATCTCAAACGTGTTTAAACTAGATTTGTGTAATTAATTCATAACCCTTAAAGTTTATTAACGAAACTATAACTACTTAATGTCTCAAAAATTCACGGCATGCAAGCAATCGTGTCAAAATGAATATTCATTTACAGTTTCATAGACGATGTCTCCTTTTGGAATCATTAATTACCGATAATTTTTTTCTTTAGTTTAAAGTAATAGTTATGCACATTAAAATTAGAAGGTAGAATCCATAATTTAAAAAAAAATTTCAAAAGATCTCATTTACCTAGAAATAAAAGAAAAATGAATTCACAGACAAGCGAAAAATTATTTTGTTGTCAATCATTATGTAAGATGATCGCTTGTATTTCTTAATTTTGAGAACTGTGAAAAATGAGTTATTAAGAATTCCGATGATTAATTTTAGCCCAATAAAAAATTCTCTCTCTATAACTAAATATAAATCTTTCAATTGCTTCCATTCAAAAAAGAAACGAAGATATTGATTCATTTGTCATTAATATAAAAATTTAAGGTAAATTATTTTAAAAAGCATGAAAATTTTTTTTTTTATTTCAAAAATGATTAACTATATCAATGTAAGAAATATAACTTTTGATTAAATACGCGGTCTCCATTTTACATAAGAGATTGCGATATTGCTGATAGAAAGAATTAAGCATTCCACAAATATAAATTGAGGCATCATGAAACATCCCACCCCCCATTCATTCTGTGAAGACTCTAAGATTGTCTATTACAATAAATAACTGAAAAACATCGTCAATTAACAGAAGCGAATAAAGAAACAAGTCAAAAATTAAGCTTAAATATTTGATATTTAACACAAATCATAAGCATGGAAAATCTTTCAGAAAATACTTCCAAGTGTAACTAAACAGTTTCATCAATATTTGTAATTAAAGATAAAACACGTAAATAATAGCAATATCGCTAAATATGAAATGGAAAATATGATTGTTAGTGGTGCTAATTCCAAGTGGAAAAATCTATTACTGAAATAAAAAAAAATCCCTGCAAAATAAATAACGAGCCAACCATTATCATTCTTTTTGTTAAATTCACATGAACACACAATAAAAAAAAAAAAAAAACGTAAATTAGAAATATTTTGATATATATATATGTACAGAATAATTGTAAAATCTCACATATGAATTCATTTTTAAATACGGCAACACGACGATTTTAGAATTTTATGCTGCGAAACATGTAGAGTGCTTTTAGCCTTGACTTCTGCATAAAAATTCGGAATTTTTTTTTTTTTTTTTTTTTAACGAAAATGTTAATTTTTTTAAAATGTACAGATGCCTAAACTATTAATCTTCGTTTATTAATCCGTATATATAAAACTAAAAATGCCAGTCATTTACTGCTCATAAACAGTATTACCAACATCATAATAATTTTATGGACATTTCTTATATACCTATCTGAAAGAACAAGAGCCAATTAGTTGCATGAGCGAATATCGAATAAGTTCATTTCTACATCTAGAAAGCGCAATGTAATTAAACACTACAATAAAAAAAAAACGAAAATATATTTATTTATAGAAAGTGTTTATTATTCAATATTTTTAGTACATTAATTCAATACTCTACATTCAATCCATGGGCATATTTTACAATCTGACTGAATTTCAGATATTCTATGTTTCGTTATCATTACTGTTACTCAAAACAGCACATAAATTATCTAAAAAATCGACTAAAAAGTGTAAAAATAATTTCTTCGGAAATAAAATATATTGGACCAGTTTCTGTGATGAAAGTTCAATATTCATCAAAAAAATTTGAATGAAGATTTGTTACTCAACGGTAATTTTTTGCACACAATTGAATCAGTACATACAAACTGAATAAAAAATAATGCATAACAAAGCAAGAATGCTTGCCATAAATACAAATTAAAATTTCATAATTCTTTTTATTTGTAAACTGCTTTTCTTTATTAATTATTTGCAGTTCAGGAATTCCCAAACTAAACAAAAAATATTTTATTGATGTTAAATAGGAAATAGTTATTATTTATGAGTTCTATATACATAAATCGTTTAAGATTCTGAAATATAAATTTGAAATAGGTAGGTCAATGCAGATATAATCGGCAAATTAACTATTCAGTTTTAAACAAAAAATAAATAAAATGCATTTTAACTGTTAAAATTAAAAAAAGCTTTCGATTCTAATCACAGTAATATTATAGTCAGAAATCCAAACTATGAAAAGCTAGGGAACTGTTATTTGATTCTATTTTTCTATTAGATGCATATATCTAATAGAAAATTAATAGGAAAATGAATTTTAAATGAATATAAGTTTGAATATTCTGAAGAAATTTGAATGCTAGGCTAGAAACAAAGGTACATTAGATTTGACAGTAGATAATGTAAACTAAATTTCTCCTAAGAAATTAAGAGCTTATTTTTAAATGGACTAATGCACCCATAAATTAATAATTATAATAATATGAATTAATTTCAATAATAAATTGACAGTTGATAATGCATTACATAATTAGAATTTAAGAGGATTATTTAAATTGCAATGTTAATAATGTTATTTCAATGAATGAAGATCAGTGTATGCAAATACTAGAATTTTGTTAATATTTGTAAATTGAATACATGAATGGTTTTCTCATTTACCTTAGAACATTGAGAAGTAATTTTAAACATTAAATTAACCAAAAAGCTAAATCTGATACATTTTTTAACATACTTTTTAAATTTTTTTACATTATATTTAGAATTTATGAGACATCAGTACATGCAATTTATACTTTTCAAGATACTACACTTCTATTAATTATACTTTTTAGAAAACATATTAGATACATATTTACTTCTAGTTTGTAAACTATATTTGTTTTATTTACAAAAGTTCAAAAATTTTCTATAATACTACTTTATTTAGTTATAAGCTATCCTTAAAAAAGAGCAGAAAAGCCAGAACAATAAAGTAGATAATAACTCAGATTTTGAATTAAAACATACACTACTGGCCATTAAAATTGCTGCACAAAGAAGGCGACATGCTACAGACGTGAAATTTATACGAAAGGAAGGTGTGTGATATGCAAATGATTAGCTTTTCAGCGCATTCAGACAAAGCAGGCGCCAGTAGCGACACCTACATTGTGTTTAAATGATGAAATTGTTCAGCCGGTTCCTCATACACAAATTGCATTTGAACGTTGTTGCCTGGTGAAAAGTTGTTGTGATGCCTCGTGTAAGAAGGAGAAATGCGTACCAGCACGTTTCCGACTTTGATAAAGGTCGAATTGTAGCGTACAGGGATTGCGATTTATCTTATCGCAGTATTGCTGCTCGCGTAAGTCGAGATCCAATGACTGTTAGCAGAATATGGAATCGATGGATTCAGGATGGTAATACGGAATGCCTTGCGGGATCTCAACGGCCAGCTATCACTAGCAGTCAAGAAGACAGGCATATTATCCGCATGGCCGTAATGGATCGTGCAACCACGTCACGAGCTGTGAGTCAAGAAATGGGGTCGTTTGGAAGACAACAAGTGTCTGCACGAATAGTTCGACGACGTTTGCAGCAGCATGGACTCTCAGCTCGGAGACCATGGCTGCGGGTTACATTGACGCTGCGTCATAGACAATAGCGCCTTCAATGGTGTGATCAACGACGAACCTGGGCGCACGAATGGCGAGAAGTCGTGTTTGGCGGCATCGTGGTGAACGTACACTGGCAGCGTGCATTCGTCATCGTCATACTGGCCCATCACCTGGCGTGATGGTATGGGGTGCCATTGGATACATGTCACGGTCACCTCTTGTTCGCATTGACGGTGCTTTGAACAGTGCACGTTACATTTCTGGTGTATTACGACCCGTGGCTCTACCCTTTATTCGAGCCCTGCGAAAGCCTACGTTTCAGCAGGATAATGCCCAACCACATGTTGCCGGTATTGTACGGACCTTCCTTGATACGGAACATGTTCGGCTGTTGCCCTGGCCAGCACGTTCTCCACATCTTTCACCAATAGAAAACGTCTGGTCAATGGTTGCCGAGCGACTGGCTCGTCACCAAACGCTAGTCACTACGGTTGATGAACTGTGGCATCGTGTTGAAACTGAATGGGCATCTGTACCTGTACATGCAATCCAATCTCTGTTCGACTTAATGCCCAGGCGTATAACTTCTGTTATTACTGCCAGAGGTGGTTGTTCTGGGTACTGACTTCTCAGGATCTATCCAGCCAAATTTTTTGAAAATGTAATCACTTGTTATATTTCTAGTTTAATATATTTATCCAATAAATATCATTTTGTTATCTGCATTTCTTCCTGGTGTAGCAATTTTAATGGCCTGTAGTGTATTTTGATGCCAACTGCAAGAGATAACTGGGAATAATGGTTAATACAACTATTTTTGGTGTTTCAGTGTTTTTAGTTAAATTCCATATTTAATCTTCAAGGTGGCTTTTGTATGATGATTTTTTCCCTACTCCCAAGTGCAAAGATGTAATCTGTTTTGAATGACTACTTTTCCACAAATACATTTTTAAAAAATAAATAAATAAAGATGAAAAGTTTAATATTTAAAGTTAAATTTGACTTGAAATGTAAAATTTCTTTCTCTACAAACATACTAAGTAGTTACCGTAAAAAAGTCCCACCCTTTCACAAATATAATATCTGGTAAATTCAGCTATAAATGTCAAGTGAAACTAAAATTAGTTTTGGACAATCTTAAATTATTCACATTGTTCTGATATTTGTAAATGATAACAATCTGAGGATAATGTCATTAGTTTTTAAATATAAAAGTGAATTATTCTCAATCTAGTCATTTAAAATTATTTACCCTAAATAATATTTCATGAATATCTTTATATTTAATAATTGAGAAAGTGTCAACATCTGATACCTCAAGATTTAAAATTATGTGTTAAAAACATTAACATCAATACTAAGCAATCTTGGTTACTCTAATTTAGATTTATTGTAATTCATGTATTTTTCATAAAATTTTATTACTTAAATAATAATTAAAACAATAAAAATGAGAACAACTAAACAAATGGGAAATAAAAGGTTTTATTGATTCTTCACCATAATATGAAGAGCAAATATATACTTGAAATTTGGATGGATATTTATTCTCATATTAAATAATCTAATAAGTGGAGTGGTGGGAAATGTGCCATCCCTTTTTATGAGTCATTCTTTATTTGAAACAAACATTAATACCTAGGAATTATCAAGAGTTTTCATATTCCTTTTTAATTATATACCATACAGAATAGAGAGATAACGGAGAATTATATGAGTGTTTTGCATAATGAAAATATACATAATTAATTTACATTTCATAATACTTTCTTGACATCCAACACAATTATACTGAAATTGACAAAACATTAATAAAAGAAAAGCAAATGTATCATGATACCCGTTTTACACATAACTTTTCAAAAACCATAGAGATAAGTAAATTTACGATTTCAAAGCAGTACATTTTACTTATTTATTCTTCGATAAAATTATTTAAATAACATGACAATTATATCATGATTTTGAAATATTCTTCAGTAATTTTTGAGAAAATATTGTCGAAGAAAAAAAAATCTTCTAGTATGTGAACATTTTACTTTATTAAGATGAAAGGTGTTAAAATGGCACACATAATTAAGACTCCATGTAATAATGTACAGATATTTCAGATCTTGACTAAAATGGAGGGAAAAGGATATTTCTAACATAGTGTTTTCATAAGATACACATGCAATAATGCTATTCTCTATATACAAAGCTTCATATCTTTACAATTCCAAAACATACAACACACATAAATATATATATTTACATACTAGTTACACGGTTGGGACAATAGTTGCATCAAACAGCTCTATACATATTGCAAATAAAGTCGTTCAACATTCATCAGAGTCCACGATGAATATACAATTTAAACAATCAGCTGCAGAGTTCGCAGTCCCTTAGAAATTGGAGTATAATTCATATGAAATCCAATGCTGTGATGAACAAAATCAGAGTCATTAATCCCAAGCAACTACTCTTTTTTTTTACAAATACACATTTGATCCTGCACATTAAAATAAAGATAATAAAGTCTTGATTTCTAGTCAGATCTAACAAGTGAAGCATGAATATTACAATCAGCATAAAATCTACCTGGTATAGATCAGGTTATGTTGTAACAACATTAAACTCTCCATTAATATTTATACAATAAAATATGAACAAGCCCCTAACGCCAACGAACACAAATGCAGTGGCACGCATAATGTCAGTCTTCATTGCACATGATATGTTTTACAACTATTGACTAACATTTAATGATAAATTAATGAAGTCAGAAAAAATAAAATCATACTTTATTAGATTTCATATTTATATATTCTGAAAACAAATTTCTTTATATTCTCTAATTCTTTTTAATTCATTATAGCCACGACTTTGCTCAGTCAAAAAATTCATCAAAATTGAATATTATTGATTAATAATGTAAAAAATAATTTGTACTATCCAGTATTGTTTGGGCATTTCCAGTTTAGCACAGACTACAATTTGAACTATTTGTCTATATAACATTATTTCATTTTGTAATTCAAGTAAAAATTTTTCTGTCTAAAAATAATAAATAATCTAAGAGTAAAATCATAATAACACATTTAATATACATAAAACTGGACTAGACAAAACTAATTTTTAAAAAAGGGTTAAAAAAAAAAATTGATTTGAAATAGACATTTCAACATTGTAAATGCCACTGCATAGTGGAGGTTTTGTTTTTGTTTATTTTTTTTAAAAAGATATTCTACATATATACTACTCCATAATAAGGGAGTAGGTCTTTCAAGGAGAATCAATACTTGAATTATTTACAAATAATCTAGCAAGCACTTTGTTCTATGTCCAATATTCACAAATATATAATAAGCAAGACTGCTGCAAGCCCATAACTGTTTTCCTACAACTATTTTTGGAATGATTTTACTCAAGTTTAACACTTTAGTATTATTCCAAGTCACATGTCACATTTAAGTAGCTAAATAAAAATAAAACAAAATGTGTTTCAAGTACTCATAACTATGCACCGGTGACATAAAAATAATATTAATAAAAAAATAGAAGAAAAACAAAAGCCATAATTTTAAATAATCTATAAACTGAAAGACTGCATAAGATTCAATACATTTTAAAGTGCTATGACAAAATTTATATTTTTATGACAGTGATATAGTAATGAAAGTAATAAAAAGATATAGCTGGATATAGAAGTGCTGGTTTTGATGACATAGACTAGTTTGTACCCACGACCACAAGTTTTCTAAGCAGCTTTCTGGCTGTGAGAGCGCTACAAAGAAATTCTGAAGAGTAAGGACATCCAGAGTTTCAAGTTTGCACTCATGAGCTATTGTGGCTGTGTTACACTTTGGGAAAAAAATAGAATGAAGGATTTCATTTGGCACAACCTATAGTATTGTGCAAGTTGAACTGCAACAGCCGCTGCTTCTTTCTTTGCTTTTATGCCGTTGATCTGAAAAAATATTAATTATTATTATTATAAAAATAAGGTATACATTTAGCATGTTAACATATAATAATATTAAACTTAAAAATTTTCTCAAAAGAATCATTTTTTAAATGATGATATATTTTTGTAAATACTTTTGATTTAAAATTAAAGATTTCAAAAGATTTAAGCAAGCCTAGATTAAAAAAAAATTTCATTTAATAATTAAAATTTCATAATATACATCTTTTCATTTACAATAATGGATACAATTAAGAATTTTTTTTTAAGTTTACATGGTTTCTTTCTATTAATTTAAAAAGTACCTATAAAATGAATTATAACAATCTCAATTAAACTTAGATAAAATGGTGACAAAAATGAGCACAATTACTATTTACATAAAATTTGTTAATTATTCCCTTTTCTTACTAGAAAAATATATTTTCTTTTTAAATAATAATCAAATCACTCAACTATTAATGTATCCATATTTCCAGCTTTAATTGTTTATTTATACTTTTAAGTAATTCATACATGGTGTACATCACACAACTTCTTTAATGAAATTTGTTATTTTTCTATTATACCCCGTATGATAATCGCTGAGAGAAAATTGTAAATTACTGTCATATTAAATAATAAATAAAATATAAATAATAAATATATAAAATCATAAATTACTTCCATTTGTGTGTATTTTGTATTATTTAAATAGTTGATGCTTTTAGAAACTACTAAAAGTGATTTTAATATTTCATAAATTAAATAATAATCACTTATGACAAAACTTATTTAAATGCTATTGTTTATTTCTGATGGAAATAGCTTAGCAATTGTATCGACGATCAATTGCATTGGTATAATGTAATACCTTTTTCTCAATAAAACGAAATAAAATTTTGCTGTATTTGGCTGTTTTTTTACCCTTGGTGATTTGTGATTCCTTTTAACTGACAAAATTATCACCAAGCTATCTTTTGCACCAACTAGATTTAGCTATGTTTAGCCTCTAGCTTATCACTTTTGAGTCAATTTTTGTACAACGAAGAGATGAAAATAAAATTTTTAGCCAATAAAATACATCTTAATTTATGTTTAATTATTTTTAAATCTCCCTAAGAGATGTGTTAATTCTTTAGGATCATAAGCAGAATATATTAGAAAAATACCCAAATTTTAGTTTTACCTTTCAATTCATTAACAATGAGTAATTTTTTAATTCAGTATGCACAAATGTTAGGTTTATAAATTAAAGTTAATTTTGAATTCTTTCAACTTCAAGATAAATCGATTTTAAAAATTAATTTATTTCATTGATTAAATGTTTCTTTGTATAATTTTAAGTTCATCACTTTCATTTTAAACGCCTTTACATTTTTTTTTCTAACAAAGACTGTCCTTTTTTCTACTTTTGTTTATCTAATAGCTGATACTCTTGCTTCCAAATAACAGAATTAGGTAGTTCTTTGTCAATAATTTTATTATTAACATTTAAGGTTTTGAATGATAGCAACAGCATGTGCATGATTTTTACGGCAAATTTTTGTCATTCAAACGTAAAAGCTTTATTGTAAATGAGGAATAAAAATAAATCAAATACTTTAAGTAAGAGACAATTTTATCAACTTGACAGTAATTTATAAAATGAAACGAATATTCTATTTTTAATAACTGGTAGATGCTGATACCCATGTTGTTGTCACTAAAATAGGAAGTTCACAACCATGAAAGCTAAATACACAGGGAGCCTCTCGTATCTTTAACATTATAGGAAAGCTTCATTTTGACGATTAGAATGAAATCAGAAAACTTACGCAATATGAATAGAAATCGTCAAGTTTTGACTTACTGGGGAATATAGCTGACATATTAAAGATCCTGGTATATTATGATATGTATATGTGTGAGTATTGTTTAGATCCCCCCCTTTCTTTTTACCTCCAAGGTTATAAGTTATAATTTGTCATCTAATGGTCATTTTTAGTTCGCAAGAGGTAATTAGATTGGGACACAATTTAAAGTGAATTTTAAATCACTACCAACACTCAAACCTGAAGTGAAATTCAAGTCTACAAGATGATGAAATAATATCCTAAGTGCTAACCATTCAGTTGCTAGCTCAGAGAACAAATTCGGACAAATATAAGTTTAAGAGGAATACTCATCTTTGCAATATACATTTTTCTTTTTGAAGAGAGACAAGTGTTGATATATCCCTTTCTTCAATGAGTAGTAAGAGTAAGAACTTTTATGATAGTAATCTTAACAAGTCCAAATTGTTAAAATAAAATTGTAGATCAAAGGATTAGGAGTAAGTGGTGTATGAAACAATTTACATAATCAGATTTAAAAAACTCACAATATTAACAAAGCTTAGTTTCTTAAAACTAACATTTCCAAATAATTATATGGTTAATGTTGCACAATTTGTCTCTTGAAGCGTTTTGTGCCTTGATTTAAATGTTTATGTAAATCTGCTAAAAAATAGCATTATGTGAATTATAAACTATTATAAACATTGGAATTAATGAAAGATTTTAATGTTTCAATTTGACTGCTAAATTTCAACCAATAAATCACCAGATTTCAGTTTTCAAGCATTTAAGATTGCTTACTACTAAACTTCTACAAGAAATAACTGCAAAACGTTCTATTCAATCTCTAGATGATTTTGATATATACATGAAGTAACCTTTACCTTCTTAATGAGTCATCCAGTAGATACACAATCGCTTAATGTACTCCAGATGATTTAAAGCCAAATAATTACAACATATTTTTGATTTAGTTTAGGGTAATTTTAGTTAACAAGATTCTCTTTTTTAAGGGTAAGGGCTAAGCAAGGCAAAAAGAAGTGTTTTAGTCCTCAATAAAAACTAATGGAAAAAGATTAACTTAAACATAACAAAAACAGCCCTCAATTACATGATAATGAAGGATAAAAAACAAAACTCATAAAATAAAGAGAAAATTATATAAAAGGTTAGATAATTTAGAACAATGACATCTATATTTACTTAAAGAAATCTAAGGATGAGGGGCTAAATATAAAAAATATTTATATATAACACTTTTTACACCATATAAATATTTATGTCTAGCAGAAAAATTACTGACAAAATAACCTTTTTCTACAAGAATAGCAATTAAATGACAAACAATACACTATCCTTTTTTAGCTTTATTTTTTTTATGAAATTTTTTTTAAATGATGAGTCAAATGCTAAATTTAGAAGTTTTTAATGAGTTTTTATGAATAATCTACACTTGAGTTCAATTTGTACAAATATGGCATTATCCTTTTTTCCACTAAAAAAAATTAATTTTTTAAATAGGTAAAATGTACAGCAATTATGCTAAACAAACACACACACACAATTATTAAATATTTTAACTGCTTTAATATACTGTTGTCACAAATGGTTTATATATATATATATATATATCATTATAATAACATAAATGGAGTCAAGTAAGCAGAGGGTCTTCACACATTTTTGAAATGAGTTTTGCAACTAAAAATAATTTTCTAATACACTGAAACTGATTGCTTTTTCTTTGAACTATCACACTGCATCTTGATTACTAAGATAAAAATTGTTTTCTTAAAACATCAAGACTGATATGCAGTTCCATTCTTCTTTCACAATCTATCAGAATCCATCCAATATTTTGCAATCATGTTCATAAAGAGCTTGTTTTAAAAGTTCAAACACACAGTAATCTATTGGTAACACATCAAGGGACTCAGGTGGGCTGCATTTAAATGGAATAGCTTCAATTCTGGGCATATTTTTCATTAAAAAAAATAATAATAATAGAATAGTTGATTTAGACATATTGTATAGAGCCTTATCCTGATGGAATTTAACACAGTAAAGATTGTTTGGATAAAAGGATGGAATTTCTTTTTTGAAAAAAAATAGGTATTAAACATTATTTTGATAATAATCTAAATTAATTTTAACATTTTTTCTACTTTCCTTATATTAAGTTTTACTTTATAAGAAAATCCAGTAATAACCATGAAAGCTTTAGAAAAGTTTTCTGTTTCCTCTAAACCAACTTTTGGTAACAAATCAATCTTTTTCTTTTTCAATCTGATAAATATATCCAAGTCTTATCAATTATAACCACATATTTCCATTTTCACCAGCCAAATAATTTTTACAACTATCTGTGAGAAATGTTTTGACATTAGACAAACATTATGCACACATTTTTGCTTTGTTTAACTCTAAGTCTAATATATAATTTTATTCATAATTCCTAGAAATATTTAAAGACTTGGTGATACTCTTTAGATTGTTGGATTTTCCTTTAAAATATAAGATATACTTTAGATATAATAAGAGGTGTAAGTGCATTTGTTTGGTACATATTTTTTTATCACCCCCTAGTCAAATGTAAACTTTGACACTTCTCTCTTTTCATATTAACTATGTAACTTATTTTACATGTAGAAATATTAGAACCATCTTTCCCACAATTTTCACCCCTTTTTTAATAACCAAATATAATTATTTGTCTTTGGATAGAGAAAAAATCTATCCTTTGAACCTACTTCTTCATCAACCACATTTTAAAGAAAAATTTTTTTAATATTGTAAAAGATGAATAAGCCCTAATACAATTTGATGCCATCACATTTTTATTTGTAAAGCAATATTTAAATTCATTGAGAAAATCAAAATCGTTTTAAAAATATGCAAACATTCTCTATATATGCTGTTTGCAATATTGAAATTAATGTCAGGAGGTCAACAATAATATTTGTTTAGTTAAGTAGATACATTCACACCTACCTATAACATATAGGTTTAAAAAAATTCACATAAAATATATCAAACAGTGATATTTCAATATAATCTTTTGCACACATTTTAAAAAACAATGTTTTTACGAAAACAAAAAAATCATACCCTGAGAATTAGGTTCAGGCAAATTTTCACGTGGAATAAGATGCATCACAGTAGTTCTACCTAAAGGTAGTTGTAGGGCTAAAAAAAGTTTAAGGTTATATAATTTTTTACATACAGCATAATTTACAAAATAGCATTTTGCAATACATTATAAGATACTATCCTATTAAGAAAATTGTCAAAATAAAGTTAAATTTCACATTCATTTGTAGCAATATAAATGAATACTTACAAAAGGAAAGGAAAAGTCTAATTTATTGCAGGAAAGCTATATAAACCCTTCATAGCACCATACTATTGACTTGTGTTTATAGTATCTTATTCTATAATCGTGTAAAATTAACTGAACTAGGACTAATATTTTAAAGTAGAATAAGAACACCCCTGGTTTTAATGTACAATGTATTGCAGCTGAGTAAATAAAATATACATACTTTGTAATGGAGACTAAGGCAAGACATGAAACTGCAGCTTGGTGACTTTAACTCAAACTTAATAGGCTAAAAGTAAGCTCTTTACATTTCTGACACACTTATTGAAACAAATATTTAGACAGTTTAAACTTAGATGTTGTGTTAATCAAATAATAATAATAAAAAAGCAATACTTTTAAGATATTGTTAAGAAGTGCAGTTTGGTGTTATGGTAAAAGATATTCAAGAATTTTTGTATAAAGTAACATAAATAACCAAAACTTTTTTTCAGAAACTTAAATTATCAAATCTTCATAAGTTCAATGTGCCATTCCAAAATGTTTGCAATGGATGTTTAATTTAGGAACAAAGATAAGAATGGTTGAAATCAAAATTCTAATTTATTAAATTTGTCCAGAAAGGCACCACTTATTTCTTTACAATTCAATTAAAATAAAGTAACAGAAAATGATTAATTGCAAGTTAATTAGTATATAGAATAATCACCAAAAGTTACAAAGTGAACAAAGATTTATATATCAAACAAATATGCAATAAACTAAGAGTATTCATTGTAAAATGAAATTCTACAATTAATAGTAATTCAATAATAACCCAGGTGTAAAATTACACTTATCTATTAGTCCTCATTTAGTGACACATCAACAATGTCATTTATGCATCTGACAGACTGCTATTAGGTTTGATGTAATCATAGCAATGTCAAACAAAGTTATTAAAATATTTTATTAAATTAATACATTGAAATTTACTTTTTATTTTAACTTAATTTTGGTTATCCATGGAAAAGAGAACAAGAGAAAGGTGGATATGTATAATATTAGAAAAAAAATATTAACTAAGATTTTGAGAAAAAGGAAACTAATATTTACACAATTTATTCAGATGTCACAGAAGAATTAAACAAATACACTTCTAAAACTATGCTTAAATTGCTTAAGTTACAATATGTATATTTATACCCCCTATCCAAGATACAAATATTATTCAAGAATTCATAAATTATTTTAACTGGAATGTTCAAATAATAGAACCAGGGAAAGCTGCACATTAAAAAAATTAAATCAGAATATGGCTACCATATATATGAATTATTAAATAAAGCAATTATTGCTTATAAAATATTTTTGCAATATAATATTATTGTTCAATGATATAATTCAAATGAAATAAAATAGTGTTTGGTGTAAATCAAATGCTTATTCCCATAATTATCTAAATGCTTTTATTTGCTTTATCAATTGCAACAAAAGTCCATTTAATATATAACTTCACTCCCAGTTCATTGTCAGATTTTAAATCAATATCAGTGTTTAAACTTTTTTTAATATAATAAATGCAGAACACTAATGTAAAAAAAACTTTTCTTTTTTTTTTGTAACACCATTAAATTATTTGGAAAACAATGATGTGACTGGAACTTGAATTAATCCTCTAGATATTTCTATACAATTCAATAGACCCCAAACAGTCTAACTAATATACTTATAATTAAGTTTTTTTTTAAATGTTGCTGATATTTTAAAAACCAAAACCATATTCAGCAAGTGTTAATTTTTAAGAACTAAACAGAATTAAACTCAAATATCATTGCATACAATATAGATTTATGATAAAATATTGGAAGAATGAAATAATTTTGTCATTACTAACTATAAGCTATTGTAGTCACAAAACAAAAGACAAATACATAAATTAGTTTTTCATGCTAAATAAAAACAAATATTTGTTTCAGCCTGTAAATTATCAAATAAGTAAAAATTGCCAAACCAATACTAAAATTAATATTAAAAATTTGAATTAACAAAGGTGTATTGCAAAGATAAAATGCTTTATTCTAGTTCAGCTGTACAAAACATTTTAAATTTGCATCATATAAAGCTATGAAATTATTGGTATATTTAAGCACATAATGTATATAACATCATATTTTGCAATTAATTATTGATCAGAATTTGAATATTCATTTTGTTTCTGAACTAGTCAATTGAGGGTACTTTAAAATTAGATACATTGTTTAAAAATAATCAATTCTATTTCTGATTAAAATTCATAAAATAAAACTGTATAAAAATTTAATTAAGAATTTCATAATTGTTATAGTTTTTATGAACATACAATTTGATATAAATAAAGTTAAAACTGTAATGTAATTTCAAAATTTATGGAAGGACACATTTAAGATTATTTTTAAATTTATCAAAATAAAACTTTATTAAACCTTTATAAATCAATATAGATTATTGACAATATATATCATCAATATATATATATATATATCAATATATATTATTATAACAGTCATCATAGTCAGAATCAAATTTAATTAATTACAAATGGAAACAGATTTTTAAAAATCAACTCCATTAAAGTATTAACGGCAAAAAGAAATATATTAAATAACATCACATTCATATATATCAATATATTAAATAATTTACATTTCAAACTAAAACATTATGCAGTCAAAACCTTATAAGCTGGTTATTATGCATACCTACTCCATTGCAAATGTCTCAAATTAGAAGTATTTCAAGATCATGTGATTGGTAGGGTTTTATGGTGCAAGGCCCGAAATTGGACACGCTGCACCAAAATTTTTTTAAAATGATTAAAAACTTAAAAAACAAAAATCAACATATATATTATTTTAAAATCTAATTATAAAACATAAAAAATGGAAATATCAAATACAGATATAATTTTAAAATTTAAAATAACAATTAAATGTAAAAAATCTATTACACTTAAAAAAGTGAATGTTTCTATAGGATGGATCCCCTATTAAATCAAGCAAAGTTAAATTATAAGTTTTAAAAAAGTGTGAATGTAAATTGCTAAAATCATGATATGAAATTAAAATGTGATATACTGTATATGGTTCATCACATGTTTCACAGCATGGATTTAATTCACTTAAAAACAAATGTCTATGTGTGAAATGTGTGTGACCAATTCGAAGACTAGTTACTCTTACATCAGCACTTCGTAATGGTATAACTGTTAATGGTTGGTTGGTTGGTTTGTTTGTCGCTCAACGGTCATTTTTTGCTCACGAGGGCTAATTAGACCAGGACCTACGGTTTAAAGTGGATTCCGAACCACTACAAACATCCATGCCCAAGGTGGGATTCGAACCCACGAACTGTTGAACCGAAGGCAAGAGCGCTAACCATTCGGCTGCCAGCTCGGCATAACTGTTAATGAGGTGATGTATGGAAATATGGCACGTAATTTATTATTGACCTGTATATTCCATGACTCCTGTCAAAGTGAATAAATGAAAATTTTAACATTTCTTCTCACATCAGATAAAGGAATTGATGGAAAAGATGGTCCGGATACAGATTTTGCAGCTGCATCAGCCTTCTCATTGCCATCAAGACTTATATGACTTGGGATCCAGCAGAAAATAATGTCACATCCCTTGCAAGCAAGGGAATCTAATGCATGGAAAATTCTGGATACAACAGGATGGCAGTCAAAACTACTATTCCGCAAAGCTTCCAACACACACAAACTATTAGTGTACACACTGTATTTAGAAGTATCACAAGTATTCATCTGCTGAAGAGCTTGATAAATCGCTATTACTTCAGCAGAGAAGATGGAACAGACAAGTGGAGGCTGTAGCTAAGTTTTGTTTTCAATAACTACAGCACAACCAACATGTCGTGTAGATTTTGATCCATCGGTGAAAATTTGTGTGTAAATGGCATACTGACAGAGATGTGAGGCAGATGGCTGCTGGAAAATAGTAGTTGCGTCTGATTTTCTGTAATAAGTTCAAGATCACATGATCTGACTAATGTTCATATTACACTTGTGATTGATATAGTACCAATATCATCAAATAAAAAATTGTAATTATTGTTAGGTGAAAAATTGAAACAATAACTTTTACAAAAGTTATTCTCTATATAGATTTTTACAGGAAGCATTTCATTTAAATAAGATTTACAGGAATGTAAATAATGTGAACAACTTGGAAATTAAGAACTCTGCATAAAGCACAACACAAAAATTTTAAATTACATCAAGTTTTCATGATGCACTGCAAATATTTATTATATTTTACAAACTTATAAAAAATCTTATAATCCCCATAACTCTGCAATAAATGTCAAATATATATTGGTTATAAATAAATTTCAAACATTAATAAAATACTGTAATAATTCTACTGCATGTTATAACAAATTATAAATAGACCATCTACACTATTGGCATTTGAGAGTACATTTATACATCTTAATAATAATATACATTTTAAATGCATAAAAATGTTGATCACTTACCACCCAGAGTGACATTTCCATGGAGAAATCTGCCTTGGTAAATGAGTCTGAGTATTTCAGCTTTTGAGACAGCTTCGGCAGACCATTCTATAAAAAATTTTTGAGTTATTGAGTTGATATAAAGAAAAAAATTACATTTGCTTTTTAGTATCTAATATCAAATTATAATTCTAAAATAAAAATGCAAAAGTTATGCAGCTTTAGAAGTAGTAGAAGCACAAATAAATTCATATACTGTACACATGTTACTGTAGAAGCTTGAAGTTTAATAAACTTAGATTTTATATTTTATAGATAAAATTTAGCTTCTATTAAAAGATCTGCCAAAAGTCCAAAGTATGTCCATTTCAAAATTTTATCCAAGTTTTTGCAATTAAAGACAGAAACAAAGGATTACTTGACAACCTTTGCCATTCATTAAAATATTGATTAGTGTCCCAAAAAGGTTAAGCTGAACTTCAATTCTGTAATTGATGATACAGATTGCAGAAAATAATCAAATTATGATATGATTTAAAAGTGATGGAACTGTCTTAATTTATTTTTGAAGTGTTACAAGAAATAAAAAGAAAATGCAATATTTATGATATTTCACAAATAAAATGCTAAGTGAAAAAATGGTAAGCTAAAAGAAACTAGATACAGGCTCTAACATAATAGGTGCAATTTAAACAAACTTCAAAATATGAGTGTTTAAGGAGATAATTTAGAAGACATTGAAACACAAATAAAGAAGATTGCTTCAATTAAAAACTCTCCGAAACCAACTGTACAACTAAATATTAAAATAAAAATACATGATATTGATAGAAAATGAACCCCCAAATTTAGACATTAGATATTAAAGTTGTATGATCAGTTTTACATTCTTACTGTACTAAGCTTAGTAAATTAAAATCATTGTACAAAGATATCAGTTTACATTTTTCTAAAAAAATATTTTAAATATTGATTTAGTTTGGTTCATTTGTGGTTAAATGGTATTTTTTTGCACTCAAGATCTTATTAAACCAAAACCTACAGTTTAAAGTGGATTCTAAGTAACTATAAACATTTATGCCTAGTTCATGTGTTTGAGTTCCACCTTGGAACTCAAATACATGAACTATTGAACTGAAGAAAGAGGTATATATAAAGACATATTTTTGCAAGCCAATGTTTTGTAATTCAAAATGGCAAAACAGTCCATCTTGTTGTAAACTATTGGAAGTAGTATTAAAAAAGATAAATGCACATTCTTATTTTCCTAACATCTGAATTAATTTTTATGGGATTTTCTATAATTCTGAAGATTATTTTCAATAATTCTGCTGCAGTTATTGATAGAATATTGTATTAGTCTAGGTTTTTAAATTTACTAAAACATTTTGAAAATTAATTTTCAGGCAGTTTTATCAACATAATCTTAAATCATACTTTATTTTGATCACTATTATATTTTAAATCAAGTAGAATAAATTTCCATCCTTTCATAGACATACTGTCTACAATATATCAGGGTATGTATATAAATAATTTCTTGATTTGTCCTTTTACTTGAAGATATTAGTAGTTCCTAGCTTTTACTGCAAAGGTTTGATAAATGTAAATGATAGCAAATTTCAAGACTTTTTTATTGACACAGCTAGGTAAGATTTTGGGTTTTTACAGTAACATACAAATAAAGACAAAAACTGTAATTACAAGGTTAATAATAGCATTTAGAGAAAAGCTTAATACAAGTTGTATTTGATTTAGACTTGAGAAATAAATTGACACTTTCATACTGTGGCATTCTCACTGCCATTAGAAACATTTTTAGGACAAAATTTCTGAATAGAGATAATCTAATTACAATATATAGGCGATAAAAAAGAGCTAAGAATAAATATAAAATTGCTCAAAGAAAACATTAATACAGCTATCAGAGAGTTGAAATTTACATAGAAATTTCTTAGATATATTCTGAAAATATTCTTCATATACTGCAAGCACAAATGCTAATGGAGCCAAAATAAGGCCGAAAACAGAGATTAAAATTAACATATTCATAACCATTAAACTATTAACTAAAATTTAATTACTCATACTAAATTCAACAGCAATAAAAAGTTATAAATATATTTAAATTAAATACATTTCCATGGTTTTAATAAACATGAAAAATAGGATTTAAACATTAACATACAATTTTTAATAAGCAGATAAATACTTAAATTAACTAGATACATTATTTTAAAAAATCTGTTTCATTATACTCATTATTTCTTATTTCATTATAATTTGGTTTCATTATACTCTCAGAAATGTATAAAATACCTGCAAAAAATGCCTATCTAGAAACAATTTTTAATACCTACTACTTACTTAAGATGAAAATAAAATTACAGTATAAAATTGAACTACAACTAAATTGGAGTAGAATTGTAAAATTTAGGGAATTGAATTTCTGCAGTATACATAAAATATATTAAATGATAATCATATTTTCCTTTCTTTTTTTACTTTTTATATTACAATCTAAAAAGTAAAATAAAAACTAGAATGAGTAACTAAGCTAAATATAGTGTGAAATAGTTCGTTCTTTATCTTCATTTTTACAAGCTATATATATATATATGAATTTTTCCACAGCTTAAATGCGTTTTTGTAGATTTTCTCATAGAATTGTTCTAAAACAGTGAAATTTGGGTTTTTAATTATTAAAAAAATTTATAGTTCCTAAAATCAAATATTTTAAACAAGAAGCTAACAAAAACAAAATGCAGTCATTTTAATAAGCTTATAAAATATCAACAACTTTTTGTACTCAATATTTTTTTATTATAGATTATACAACATCGAATTAATAATAGATGTGGATCAGTTGCTTCCAATTTCTTTCACTTTCAATTCAACAGTTAATTCTTATTGTTACATACCTACCAACTTTTGGAGAAGTACTTTAGTAAAAATTTTGAATGTTAAAATTATGCATGTCTACTGAACTTCTCACGTGGAATTAAATTTTTTCAATTAATTTAATTACTTAACTTATATTTTACATTTTAAAATTTTTTATCTAACAAAATATTTATTAATTAATTATCAAACTTTAGTTATCCTAAATTCATAGAATCTAGAATGCAGTCAAACACTATCAGTTGTGTGCTTTGTGTGTGGATATTAAAGATAATATTTATAAGGAAATGTTTTGTGTGTTATTGAATCTGAAGAAGCATTTATTTAAATCATTTCATGATAAAAATAAGTAATTGGGCAGAATTAAGCTAATTTTTTATAATAGCTTCTAAATCAAATAAAAACATTCACAATTAATGAAAAAATTCCTTTTTTTTTAAATTTAGATTTCTTAATAGTAATTATATTAGAATTCTTAATAGATAATTATATTTAGATTTCTTAATAAATTCAAAACGAACTTTAGCCCATAACAAAATTTATCACTTAAAGATTTCTTAATAAACTTATTTTCAAAATTATTAAATAGTGAGTTTCAAAATTCATTTTCTATTCTTTTTATAAAACTAAAAAATAAAATAAATCACTTACAAAGGTAACATGAATTTAGTTATTCTGTTACACTTGTAATTATAGTCTATTCTCTTAATTTACTAATTGCAAAACACAGAGAACAAGCATTCATTTTCAGTTTTTAGCTTAGATAAATATTCAATTTATAATGAAGAAAATTGATTTTCAAGTTAATTAATAGCCACATTTTTGATTCATTACATTTAATTGGCATTAAAACTGAAGCATTTAAACAATGTATCTGACATGAAAATTTGAGACATTCTGTATATCCTTTAATGACAATTGAAAATGATCTAAACGATCTTGCTTTAAATGAAATTTATATAAAATATAACCACAAGAGAGATGTCATAAATATTTTGAACATCAGGAAAAAAACTTTTTTACTTTTGTTGTTTTTTACGAAATAATGTTACAACAATATCAGGTATATTATTTTCTATAACTAACTCACAAAACAATTTTTGGTTTCACTATGAGAATAATGACTATACAATTAAAATAAGTGCATATTTTAAATTTTGAATAATTCAACAAACTTAGTTATTAGTTCTTCCACAAGTTATAAATATTTTCAGTCATCCACATTTGCATAAACTTAAACTAACAGAACATTATACCAAATTACAGAGAATCAGTCTTTACAGTATGATGGAAAAATGAAATTGAAGCTTTATTTAGAAGAGGTAATATCTTTTAAAAGTTTCTTTTCTCCAGTTATGAGATTTCAATTTAATATCTTTATTAAAAGAATTTTCTTGCTCACACCATATTCACTTAACTAAGCACAATTTTATAAACCTTGTGATTTTTTCACATTCTTTGGATAGTTTTTATTTATCAAAAATATTTTAATCTGAAAACACTATCCATTTTCCTAGCTGATTCCTTTGATGCCCAGGCTAACTTCAATTGATAAAAATAAAATAAAGTACAATAAGAAAAATTCAATAACAAAAGAGTCAGGATCTTTTAATTTTTATGCTTGCAAGAATTCTCTTTTAAATTAATTTATCACTTTTGAATTTTTTAACATGTATACATATAATTTCTCCTTTTTATTAATGATTCACCAATAAGCAAATTAATTAAAAAATTCTAATGCTAATCATTAAAACTAATTTAAAGATCATTTTAATATTATGCATACAAAAACGTTTTATTTTGTAAAAAACATCAAAACTATTAAAATTCATTGTGATTTAATTAATGAACATCAAAAAACAAAATTACCTATGGGCCAATTGTCAAACACATGTTGAGCAATGTCTGCTGCTGAATCACTTGGGCTGAATAAAAACTCTTTTGTTTTTCCACTGACAAGAATCAAACGCAAATTAATCTGAAAAAAATGTACTACTTATTAACACAAAATTTTTGAGGAAATGAATATTTTTTAAAGAAAGAAAATTTAAAATACTAAAAAATTAAATTTTTATTCTTATAGAACATATATTTCCAATACATATCTTAACCTCTTCACAAGAATGAATTTGATATTACTCTTGCATTAAATTAAAAATATGATAATTTTTTAGTTTTAAATTACTTTATAGATTTACAGAAAAATATAGATCAGAGAAGGCATAAAATGATAAATATTCTCAAATCATTTATTTCTTGAAAATTTTAAACCTATTGAATTTAATATATGTATATAATTAATTACTTTATGAAATAAGAATATTCATGGATTTAATATTTAAAACCTGAAAAATTGAATAGATACAGCATTAAAGGAAAAAATTACTTAAAAAGCATTTTTCAAAAATACTGCACTTAGCTTTAGTAAAAAAAAAAATACATTTCAGATATGAATTCAAACAAAGGACACTTGTGTAAAATCCCATCGACCAGGAAAAAAATAGCGCCAAACAAGGTTTTTTAGTCATTAGAAAATAATATAACAAATATGTTGTTATTTTGATAAATTGTTTGCATTTCTTTATAGAAGTGTTCAATTCTAATAGTTATTTTTGTTTTTATTGCACAAAATGATTAACATTTGGGGTTCATGTACTGTATAACTGAATCTGATTATTTTAGCATCAAGTATATTACTCTTTATAGGCTCTTCTTTTATTTTTAAAGCAAGATTTAAAGTTTGTTTGGTTATTTTAACGAATAAACTCTGCCAAAAATTGCAATTAAATGCATGCTATTATTATCATGCTTACATTTCTAAAAAAACTGTTTTAGTTCTTATTAAATGCATTCTGTGAAACAATATGAAGTGGTTTAATGATTTGACAGAAGTACTAAATCATGTAATCAATATTTAAATGACAAATTTTTATCAAATATGATGCAAATGTCTTGGACTTTTGTATATATGTAGCTTCTTTTTTCAAATCTTCTAAGTTGATGAAGATCTTACAATTTCCTCATTTATAAATACCAAAATAATGATAAGGTCAAACATGAGACAATTAAAAAAAAAAAAAAAAAACTTATAAATCAGGAATGATTATAGCAAATAAAAAAATTAGATTATAGTATTACACCATAAGTCATACCAATATCACCAATATTTTAACAGTGCATTTGTTAATTTTTATAAAAAAGTAAATAATATAATTATAAAACTTTTTTGTTTTTTTGAATAAATTAAAAAATTTTTAAAATATAAATATTTTTCAATAAGAAAAATGCATTAGAATTTAAGAAGCATGTCTCATATTAATATACTTAGATTTAATCTTTTACATAATTTTTACTGAATTTATAAAAATAACATACCTTAATGAGAAATAATTACTTGTGCATTTATATAAAGAAAGTATTTCCAAAGCTTTTAGGTCTAATGTGTAAAAATTTTTAAAAATACAAATATTTTTAAAAGTTTTTAATTAAAATTAATTTACTTTAATGTATAGATAATGATAAAATTTCAATTTTTCTGAAATTCAAATTAACACAGATATTCAACTCAAAATAAATATATATTTATAATAATAATAAACATTTTTCTTTTTTATGTATCCATTAAAATAAGTTTTTATCTGCCATTTAACTGATGGATTTAACAAGCAAAATTTAAATAATAAAGTATAGTCATCAAAAAATGATTTTTAAGCCTTTTAGTTATTTAAAAGAAGGCAAAATTGAGGAATACTTACTTGACGCGATAAGTTGCAATTTTTTTCCATTGAGTAAAATTTTGAGTCATGCTTTTAATAATATTAATTACCTAAGACTAATTCATATTTAAAATTGGATATTATAAACTTTCTGTACTGAGAAAAATATAAAAGTACTTCATGGCTGCGAAATCCTTGGGACAAATATCAATAAGAAAAATAAATAAATAAAGTACGAAAATGACGTATGGAATATTACGGGAAGATTACTCTTTCTTCCCTTCTTTTATTAGAGAAGAAAATAAAGTCGATCATCTCGCTAGAGCACTTCCTGTTATTACCGGTTTACTACCCTCCGTCTACACTAGTAGCGGTAAACACCGCAGTCTTTTGAAGAAGGGTCAGAAATTTTCGCCTACTTTAGGTCACGGCCATTCCCAAAACAAGTTTGAAACCAATCGGCAAACTTGAAACCATTTATTTAAAACCAGATTCATGAAAAAGCATTTATTTTTATGTATGGAGATTATTTTATATAATAAATATTCAGATAAGCCAAGTAATTTAGTTTTTTCAACAGACATGATTATTTCACACTATGGAAATAGTTTTGACTAACTCGTCTCTAACAATTTAACTACTTTTCTTCTAACACAACTAATTAGGAAATACAATTAAGTAGCATCGACTTCCGCAGACAATCCGCCTCGGCAAATTGCATTTCCCCCCTTTTCCACAAATTAATTTCATTTATTTTTAAGAGATCTACAGCCAACGCAGGATAATGACTTACTCGAGCTAGAAATTAAAGTACAAGAAATAGTTCTCTCAACACAATTCGAAGAAGTAAACTTTTTTCATTAAAAATATTTTAAAACCTTTTTCAAAGCGAGAGATATTTCTTAAAACTATTTTTTCATATAATTTTCGCATAACATTAGAAAAAATACACTAATCCCATGAATGTAACACTAATAAAAAAGGTTTAAACAATATACATATATGATAAAAACTAGCGGAAATATTAAAAAATTAAAATAATAATTTAACATAAAATTAAGGAACTTAGTTCTGCCATTACCGATTTGAAATCAGAAGGTTTCAAATAGAGATCGACGAAATAAAGACTGTCTTATTTGAAATTAGATAATAAAGTTGTTTAATTTCAAATAAAGCAACATATAAACAATCTATATTAAAATTAAAAATAAAGTCATATTTTTCGAAAATAATTACGAGAAAATATATATTATGATACCATTAGTGTAAAATATGAATATTTATCATTCAAAGCTATTGATTCAACATAAAAGAACGGGTGAAATTTACATGCATAACGGTAAAATTTATTAGAAAATCGTTCTAATTTCCCTTTACGTTTTATTTACAAAAATTAATTAAAATTTTTGACTTTCTTTTAAAAGAGGAAAAAATATCGCAAAATTAACCATGACATCATAACTTAAAGTTAAACTATACATTTTTTTCTTATTTTTTTAATAAATTAAAAAGAATGGGCAAAATGTTAATATTCTTTAGGTAAGGAGAAAAGATCACGATTGTATTTTCAAATATGAATTTACTTATACAGTAATGGCGAGAAAGGATAGAAGGTATGGATTGTAGTATAGGAGAGTAATAGAGATTTCAAAATAGTGCTAAAATAAAAAAAATCTCAACTACAAATTGTAAATTTAAAAAAAAATCGATGAAAAATTCAACATTTTCAAGCAGATAGGTGATAAAGATATTAAAACTAGAAATTTCTGTAAAATTTTAATTTAATGATTTCATAAGACGAGAATTATTTCGTAATATTAGACCAAAGAAAACTGATAAGGTTTTCCATTTTTTCTTTCATCTTTTAGAGTAATCGAAACAAGTTTCTGCGCAAGCAAAAATAAATTTGAAGTCCCGTATCGATATTAAAAATTCCTGCATGTTATAGAATAGTCAGTCATATTTGTAAATTTTTACATAGCAATGAATAATGATGAGATGATTTGTAAATGGCTGGTTACTCAAAAAAATAATGCAAATGAATTTGAATCTATTGTTAATATACAAGTAAACCGAACAGAACTGAAAAATTTCAATTTTACATCCAATAAAAAAAAAAAAAAACTTAAAAATTATGTAATTATTGTAAAATAATTTATATTATACATTGTGCGTTAATGTACTACAGTAAATTAATAAACACTGAAAAAAAATTGGCCACATTGGTCTGAGGTATTAAAACACGATTAGAGTCGTAAATTTTAATTTTGCACATTAGTCCGTTTGCTGGGGTGGCTCGTTAAACAACTTTATGAAGACATTTTGAAGCTGATTTATAACATAAAACTGTAAAGAAATTCCATGGCTTTATTAATACATAATTAACATGAAATATTGAATTAAAATTTACTTTTAATGCAATAAAATCACCTAAAGATACAATCTAATACTAATTGATATTAATAAGGTCAACATCGCAAGTTGCAAATTTTATTTTTGTATGAAGAAAATTGTTTAGGAATTCAAAAGTTTATGTAAACGAAATTTACTTTTATATTTTACATCATTAAACAAAAAAATGTTTTACTAAAATTTTAAAATATAAAATATGAGTTACAAAACATTGTCAGAATTTAATTAAAGCAGACAAAAATTAAGTTATATTGCTTCAGCAAAAGCAAAACCAGTAATAAAAATATGATCACATAGTTAAAAAAAAGGAGTACTTATAAATAAATTATTTAAATAAGAAAAGTTCTATGAAGAAAAATTAGGAGAAATAAAGAAAACAATTGTTTCATAAGACCCCTTTTTTTAATGAAATAAAAGCTAAAATTCATAAGTTTATTAAATTTTCACATTTTTGAATTTTTTTTATTTCTTAGACTATTAACAATTTGAAAATAATTAAATACGTATTTTAAGATGGAAACGATACAATTAATATAATGCAATATTACTAACTTTAGTCACGATATCATATGAAAATTATTTAAAATAAGAAAGCGGAAATACGAATATAAAACTCATTTCATAAAAAATAAAAAAGCAAGATTCTAAAAAAATAATCGGGTCAACGAAGTTCCGGAGTGACTAAGAGCGTCTATTCCTTAGTTATTCAGAGCATGAATATAAAACACTTTATTTGAAGCATGGATAAAAATTAACGCTAAAAAGATCCGCTAATGAATTAAGATCTTCCAGATATTTATGAAATAAATAGTAAGGGAAAATAAACAGCACGCATTTCCCCCCCTAATTCATTAACAATTTCGGTTACATTTGTTTCGATTGAGATTTTTTCAACAATAACAAAAATAAAACTTTTAATATTACCGATACAAAGATAAAAAGAAAAAAGTTTTTTTCCACTTAAAATTCCATGTAATTTATTTTTTCTAATGTGGATGTGATGCAAACATTCAATACCTTTTACCTTCAATGAGACACTCAGAATTACTTAAAAATCGATTATCACGTTAAAAGAACATCATTAATGAGTGAAAATTTTACATACAGAGAATATTCAGCATAAAAATTAAAACAATAATAAATAAACAATAAAATTTTAGCAGTTTTTGGTCAGATATAAGAATAAAAGCATGGATTAGTTTACCCAAAAAAGTATTAGAACTCTTATCTTTCTTCAAAATCAAACGAATCATAATGAAAATTTTATGCGAGTTATAACTATACACTTTTTAGAAAAGCAAAAAACCATACATCATAGTAGTGGTAAATTTTGAGTTCCAGTTGGCACGGCTCCAAAAAGTGAGTTAACTGTGCTGCGTGAGAGGTTGCATGAGAGAGAGAGAACTCGATAATAGTTAAATTTACAATTTCTTCGTGCTCCTAGCATAATAAAAGTCAATAGGATAGCGCAATATTGCAATTCAGCGCCCAAAGAAATTAGAATATCAGAATGCTGTAAATCACGTATCAAAACATTCCCCTTGAGAAATTAATACTAAAGTTGCGCTCGCGATTTAATACGTGATTTAACATTTTAGTATACATTCATGAGATAAGTATGCATAATTCCGTCCTATTAACCAAATTTTTGGCTGAACGTTGTTGGTTGGTTGGGTTTAATGGCGCAAGGTCCTAATTTGGATGAACGCCTGCAGTATATTATAACTAGTTTTTTAACTAATGAGAAAGAAATATTTTAATAATTAATATAATGTGTTGAATTAAACAACATGCATTTTTTGCACTTGATATGAAATGAAAAGTTAATGCAGTTGAAGAATATGGCAGAAAAATCATTAAATCAGACAAATATTAAAGTAATTTGGTAATAATCATTTCTCAAATATCACAATCAAAAAATAATTTGTACTTTTTAAATATGTTTTAAACAATGTGGATAAAAATCTTATGGGTCATTTTTTAAATATTTAAATCAAATTTTAAAAACATTCTTATAAATTAAACATAAATAAAATTGTTTAAATAACAATTAAATTTTTTTTAGAAGTGGAATATTTCATGAGACAAATTATGATTTAATCATCAAATTATTATTTTTTAACATCTAGCATTTAATTAAACTACCTTAGAAATGAAAAATAACAATGGGCTTCAAAAGAATGGTTAACCCTACGTGGAAGAAATTAAAGTTTACCCTGAAATTTTATATATATAACTAAATAATTCTCACAAAAATAATCTTGATCTCAGCAAAGAAAACTCACAATAGTAGTCTTTTATAAAAACTAGGATTTCCAAAGACAAAATATTTAAAGAATTGCAATAACAAGTATATTGGGGAAGGTCAGGAATTTGGAAAGAAAATATTTCACACTTTTTCAGAGTGAATTAAATAATAATCATTTCTGTATTATGTTGGATTGGTTTGATTTGTTTACTACTCCAGTCATTGTTTGCTCATAATGGCTAATTAAATTGGAAAGGATAATTTTAAATAGATTCTGAACCACTATAAACAGTCACTATAAGTAGTAGTCGAATCCACAAGCTGTTGAATCAAAGCCAGTACACTAATTACTCTGCAGCCAGCATCTTGTATTATACTCAAAAATAATTCAGATTCAAGGATAAAAATTAGATATTTTTTTACAATGGTTGGTTTTCTATGATATAATGAACTGTTTTGCTTGTCATCTAGTTTTTCCCTGCACGCACACACGGCAATGCAGGTCTGCTCCAGACTACTTTCCAAGGCTAACAAGTTTGAAATACTCAACCATAACCAAGCGCCTAGCAATTTTGAATTAGAGTCACTCCTGAACTGAGCTTTCCACATCCATGACAGACCAAGGGAAGAATTTTGGATTTAACAGATTAATGTGGTCATCCTTCCTATCACTGCCCACTGTAAATGATGCATCGTTTATTGATCTTGACAAGAAGCAATGTGAAACTAGTGAGCTATAATAGAAGCTAATTTCTTTTTCCCAGGATGAAACCAAAATCTAGTTTAGTATAGATTGTAAATAACACCCACACAATATTTTTATGAAAGCTACAAATTTAACATGAAACCTGTTGAATCAAACACCAGAGCGATTGCTATTTGGATTTGTTATCAAAAGAAAAGGAATATCTAAAAAGTTAATATTTAGATAGTAATTCCTCAAAATTAAGCAGCACAAAATAAATCATATTTAGAGTATGTAACTCACAGGGAAAAGTACTTGCATAAATATAGGTTTTGAATTTTCCCAGGCATTATTCAAGAGAAAGCTACTGTTCTTATATCAACAAGAAATCTTATTTTTTAGCTCTATAGCACCACCCATGACATCATAAATAAGGAAGAGAGTCTTTCTCCAGTAACCATAGGAATGAGATATATGTTGAGATGACTCTCATATTAGCCCTGTTCCCTTTAATTTGAAATGTTTAGATTAATTTTGTTTTACTTGTAGCATATAAATCTGTGCTGTGCTCAAGTTTTACCCTAAATTGTAATAAATGTTTTGAGCTATTTAAAAAATTTATTTCTCTGTTTCATATTCAACCAGATAAGTGCTACAGTTCTTATTATTGTAAATAAAAACAATTAATAAAAAATTAAATAATCCAACTGTTATTATATTAAGGCATCAAATAAATTCTTTTTCTAGGTATGAGTTCTCTATGGAAAAAGTAAAGCAATGCACCTAAAATGAAAGGCATAAGGTTTGACACAAACTATAGAGCAGCAATAGATAGATGAAACTCATACTTAGAAGTTTTCTAGAAAGAGGAAATACTTGAAATTGCTTTTAAAAAAATACACCTTATTGTTGCAACACATAAATACAGCCCACTATGTATAGAAAATCCTACCCAAAAGAAAAATGCTTCACATATTTAACAAATCAGATAATCATTTTGATGCTAAATCAATGAAACATTCAAGAATGATGATTCTTAATGAAAAAAATAAGAATGTTTTTAGTTTTCTTTAAGTTAGTTCCTCTATAGTTCATTTAGTTTAGGAAATTTATTCAGTTTAATGATACAATATTATTAGGAACTAATACAATGTTTTTGTTTACTTAATTCGGACTTTAAATAGTTAATTCTTTATAAGAAATATAAAAAGTTTATGCAAAGGAGAAACTGTCCATTTTCTAATTAAATCCTATTTTTAAATTTTAATATACCTAAGGAAACTTTATTAGTTTAATTCTATATCATTTGAGTTAGTTAGATAACCAACTGTTTTAACAATGTTTAGATGTAAATTTAAATTTCCATTATTGCGTAACACTTAATGTACCAATAAGTATTTTAATTAATTTTTTTTACTTACTTACTTTAATTTTGTATTGATCCACTCCTGAATATTAACAGTAACACATTGAACATTGAAAAAAATAAAATATAATCTTTTAACCAGGGCTTTTGAACTGAAACTGTGTAAACCAAAAAGAAGAAAAAGTTGTTATTTTGTCAGAACAAAAACTGGAACTAAGCAAAAAAAAAAAAAAAAAAACACAGATTTATTTCGATTTGATATACTTTTAGTCGTTATTTACTACGAACAACTAATCAATAATTTCTAATTTAACATCAACCACATATAATTATTAATAAATATACATAGCTCTTTGATAGTTCCTGTGTGATATGCTAATACTTTTTTGTTTCATTTTAGCATAAAATTACTTGAGAAAGGCAGATTTATTTAATTGAAGGGAATAATATTATTCAATTGAATGAACTAGTAGACTGATATTTTTCTTAAATATCAATCTAAATTATATTTTTCACATCTCAATGTATAATGTGGCACTGGCCTTAGAGAGGGAATGTGATGTATACATAACACGAGCATCTAAGACATAAAAAGATTAGTAAGTGTTGAAACTAATTTAGGAAGAGTAAATACAATGATTAACAAGATTTAAACAGTCAAATAAAGAATAAATTAAAAATCATGTTTCTCTCAACTGGTTCTCTATTCTTTTGTTTTATGCCCCAAATCTAGTTGCATTTGCTGTATTTCAATAAAATGTTTTACACACACAGCTTGAGAATGAAAATGCAACACCAAGAAAGATTTACCAATAAGTGGTAAAACTTAACAACAGGTTATCTGTATTTTGAAATGATATGTGCAAAATACAGAACGAGAACAAAGTTGGGTCAGTAGGTTGTTGGGCCACCCTGGACGGCGTTACACAAAGCAATAAGACAAGACAGTATGTTTAGCATCCACATGAATGGCTCTCCACTCCCTGTCAATAATTCACTAAAGTGCATTTTTATTGCAGGAAAAAATGGCAGAGTCTGCAAATGGCACTCAATATTAGGCCAAACGTCTTCCATTGGTGAGAGATCTGATAAGCAAGGTGGCCAGGGACATAGCTGTGAACCTCGCAGGTCATGCTGGCTGATGCAAGCAATGTGCAGTTGGGCATAATCCTGCTATTAAAAGGTATTGGGCCTCCCTGAGAATAGGAGAGTGTCACTGATTACAGCACATCATTTACATAATGTTGGGCTTTCATAGAGCTGTGAATACAAATTCGAATTGATCTTAAATAGTATACATTGGCTTTACAAGCCATAATGTCCCATTGTTGAATGGTGGGGCATTTCGCAATTGTTGTAGAATTGGATCTGTCTCCATGTCGACACCACAGTAATACATGGTGACTATCACTGAAGAAACAGAAGCATGACTCGTCTAAAAAGACAATCCTGTGAAACTTCGTCCTCCACAACACTCAAATCCTGCATCATTCCAGACGTTGGTATCTATGCTGTGGGGTCAATGACTGTCTTCTAAATGGAAGGCATGAGCGCAGGCCACTAGCAACAAATAAATGGCAACTGATTCTGTTTGATATGAGAACACCAGGGTCTTGTAGATGCTGCAGAACTTTGGTAGACATATTTTGCTGGGCCGCCACCGTCTTCCACAAAACATGTCAATTCATACATGCTAATGTTTCTCTGGCTACACTAACAACTTACAAATGTTTCTGTTTCTTGTTCCAACCATCTTCACAACTGTCAGTGCACTGTAAACATATTCAGGTATCTGTCAGTTGTAATTTGCTGTAAGAACCAATCTACCTTTCTCGGTCTAATGAAAATGTGTGTGTGTGTGTCTGCCCCTCATAAACTCACTTGTCTGCTGGAACTGACTGGGTCGGCAATGGTATGCAATTACAGGCATCATTTGTGACTAAAATAAACTTTCAATGATTGTTTTCCAAGCAGCAATAATGGTGTGCATATTGACACCCCTGCAGGTTTCTCAACTTATATCTAATCCTGTATGCACTGGTGAGATGCACATTTCACGTCTTTTGTATAATTTTAACATTCTAATAAAGTTTTTAATACTATAATCTTTAATGTATTTTTATTAGATTATTTTACAGATTGTAAAAAGATGAAATTAAAACTTTATACCACACAATCCCTAACAAAAGCAACTTTGAAAATATAAAATGAAGAATTAACTGTAAGCAAATTTTATAGAATTTGGACTAATTGTAAAACAAAATTATGAAATTCTGAAAATTTCTTTGCATATATTTTACATAATTAATTATTTAATCGTTAACAGAAAGTGAGCTTTGTAGAGCAGTTAACTTGGATCCTCATTACCAAATCTTTCCCTTTACAAAAAGGATGAGCAACATTTAAAGAATATTTGGAACGCATTAAATTTTTGGGAAAATCTATTTCAATCTTAAACAAGGAAGCATAATTTTCTACTGAAAGCAATGAAAATAAAAGACAATTTTTAAACTTCTTTAAAAACTAAAGAATCGGAAATAAAACACATAAATTTGTCTTAATCTATAAAGATGGCCATTGAATTAATCTAAAATGATTTTGACACTGAACAAAGGCTTAATACAAAAAATAATATTTTGCATTTCAGGGAAAAGAATAAAATTACCTTATTCACACTTGATTAAGATTGCAATGGTGGTTTTGGAAGCTGGCACAAAATTTAACACTAAAAGGGCACTTCTACGTTTGAAATTTATTCTCATTGAGATAACAAAAGTATGAGAAAAGTATTAAATGAAATTATGTTGGAAGATACATTAGTATTTCCATGTTAAGTAAGCAAAAAAAATTTTTTCCCAATTATTGAAAAGAGTGCATCATTAGAACTAAAAGCATCAAGAGACGAAGGTACATGTAATCATAAAGTGATAACTATACTTCAAGAGATTTTGATAGTGAATCACATGAGTTCTCGGTACACTTGCTAATTTTATCATATTTATGGGTTAATTGCATCTATTCCCATAGTGGGTCACTTAAAAAAATAAATAAATAAAATAAAATCAATCTAATTTCAATAGAATTATATTTCTTGTACATTTATGATAAGAAATTTATAGTACAAATAAGAACACAAAATTTTTTGTTTAGAACTGAACCAAAACTTATTTTTGAAGGAATGAAAACAAGGACTGAAAAAATATACTTTCAGTGGAACATGAACAATAAAAATTAAAGTTTGAAACCTTGCTTTGAGTCATAATCAGAGAAAAATAACCATAATTTATATCCAAATGAGATTTAGTTTTCAATACTGATTAAAAAGAAATTTTGCAAAGAAACTAAATGTTGCAATTAAAGCAAAAATATTTATATAAATTGATTTAGTTTGTTGCTCAATAGTCATTTATAACATACAAGGATAAATTCTTGTTAATCTCTGGTTTATACAGTGTGTGTATGTATGTATGTGTGTGTGTGTGTATGTATATATATATATATACACACATACACTGTATTTAGTTCATGCTCTCTTCTGGATACAAATACATAAGAGTATAATTACAAATAAACTTGTAACATTTAACTAAAACTTAAATTTATTTTTATTAACACCTAAGTGCAATGTTTAAAAGTTTTAGATCATATAAGTATGACCAAATAATTAATTTGGCATATTTATATGATCTAAAAACAAAAGTACAAATCTGAAGGTTAATATACACATAAATACCAAAAAGTTAAATAGAAACAGAATATTTTAATCACACAAAATTATCCAAAAAAATGTTGAAAACATTAACTGAACAGATTTTAATAAATTATTCTAGATCTGTTTTGTTTTATTGTACAAATATAAAAAAATACACATTCAATATAAAGTAAAAAACATTCTGGAAAACATTTTCTTACTCTTTTATTAATTAATATAGTTAGTTATAAATTAAATTCTGTAATGAAAAAAATAAATAAAAGCATTCAAAAATATTGTAAGAAATTTAGTATAAAGAATGAAATGAACCGATTTGTAAAATTCAAATTGAATAACAGAATATTTATATTTAATTAGTGCAAATTTTCACTAATTCTATAAAAGTTTAAACAATTGTCCTACATTATAATATTCTACATTTATAAGTTTGAGACATTGAAACATGTTTTGTATACTTAGCAGAGATGTCTCAGGAATTCACTTTTTTCTCTCAATTTTATCATTTCCTTTATTCTTACTAGTAGAATTTGAAACATTTACACAATTAGATGTTAAAAAATTATTTAATCAAATTTCATTTCATAACTTAAGACAATTTGATTCAACAGTGACATGCTAATCATTTTAAAAATAGATATCAATTTAAAGGGTTAACTAAACTGAGCATTAGGATCACCGTGCACAAAGAACAAAAAATAAGCAAATGTGATAAAATTTGACAAATGTTTTCCTTTGCCAAATTAAGTGCATATACACAATCTGCATTTACATTATTCGCATTTTGGATTTCTCTTTGGATGTAAAATGTTGTAATTCAAATCCCGCCTTTTTTTTTTTTATATTTTGCCTAGGATGAAGCTACTTAAATTAAAATCTTTTATGTTCATTTTGGATTTCGCTATGTATATAGCACTGTATAATTCTGTGTTTTATATTCATTTTGGATTTCACTATGACTATAATACAGAATGTAAAATTCTGTCGTTTATATTCATTTTAGATTTTGCTATCGATATAGTACCAGAAATTAAATCACCTCTTTCATATTCATTTAGGATTTTGCTTTGCATGAAGAGCACTGTAAGAAAAATTAAGGTAAGAATTTTATTCTAATTACTTTTTGCAAGTATGGAATTCATAGAATTATATTTTAAGCATTTAAATTTTCAATAATAAATGAAACTACAGAATTAGTTACTTATATTCCTTAAATTGTATTTTATGTATTCAAATTTCCAGTAATAGACAAAACTATAGAATTGTTCTATTTTTCAAATTATTTCAGAAATTGTTTTCAATTTGAGGAAATGCACAAAATAATATTTTTGTATTAGCTGTAATATTTGAATAAATCAAGGAGTCATTTTTAGTGTAAATGTTTAACTTAAAATATAAAATTGCTAAATGAAATTTGAAAATTTGTATTTATATGTCCTAAAGATTTTTATCATTCTATCTTAAATTACTCGATTTATCAAAATTATTTTATTACAACAGAAACTTTTATTCAATTCTTTTTATGATTACTATTTTCTTAATTATTGTTAGGCTTTGTAATTTTAAATCAAGGGAAACCAAGCACTTATGCTGAGTGGCACCTATTCAGATTGCTAATCAAATTCCAATACATAAGTCTCCTTTACTTAGCTAAAACATTTTCGCCAATTCACAGAGGCTAGGACCATAATGCACAGTTTTTTTATGGGTGGTAATAAAACAGTTTGGTTTGATTGTCACTAAATGGCTACTTTTCAATAAAGGATTAATTAGACTGAGACCTACAGTTTAAAGTTGAACTACTAAAAATATCAAGTTTCAAATTTACTAACTGTTGAACTGAAAGACAAAGCTATCAGATAACAATGCTAATAGGACAAGCAGCATTGTAATCTGAATGATGAAAATTCACTTTTTTTTCTTATCTTCTTTTAAAAAAAAAATAATTAGGTTTTAAGTAAAATAATTTAATTTGTTAATTTTCATTTTACAATACATTGAGCTATAATTAAGAGAAACCTTTGAACAAATACTTTTTCAAACTTTAGTGTTTTATTATTTTCAAAAACTACCAAAAAATATTTATTTGAAACATAAAATTATAATAGTTCATTCTTTCATTATAAAATAACATTGGTCATTTACAAACTACATAGGGGATTAAAATTATTATAGATAATTAAATTATTAAATTCTCATTTACCTTAAAGTATATGTTCTGCAATTTATGTTAAAAATTAACCCAAACAAGATATTAAATAAAATAAACATATAATCCCACACAAACTTCAACTTCAAAAACTAGTAAATTTGAATAGCAAAGTATTAAATTCACTAATATATGATGGAAACTGAACAATGCTACTTTACATTGCTTTCAGTAAGACAACAATTAACTTAAGTCAAACATTACAGAAATTTTTTATTCCATTTTTTATTCCATGTATAATAAAGAATGTTTGGAAAATCTAAACAACCTGATAGGAATACTATGGTTAATATTTTAAATTTTAGACACTCAAATGAGCAAAAACTAAAAATTTTCCACTAAGAAGACCTTAAGCAAAAATTAAGTGGTCACCTTAACATGAAACCCAGTGTTTAGTTCCTATGCATGTTTAGTACTCAATTTTATAGAACCACAAGGAATGAAAGGCTGACATAAAGTATAAGATTATTAAATTAAAAAATTATTTAGCAAAAATAATAGACATAAATTTATGAATGAAGAAAAAAAATAGTTCATCTAAAAAATCTTAGACTAATAAACTAACACATTTTACACACATACAGAATATTGCCTTCATTAATTTCTCTAACTACACTATAATAATTTATTAAGTTCAAAATAGCAGAATTGGTTGTTACACAAATAAAAATTACTACCTAAATTATTTTGGGCAGTAGTAATAAGTTATAGTACATGCTCCTTTATTGTAATGAAAACTGTCTATCATACAGTAAGATATGATCAAAGGCTGTCTTGTGCAAAATAGGGTAATTAAATATATTAAGACTGAAGAATCATTGCTGAGACATCACAGTATTTTTACATTATATCCCCATTATTGTTAATCTCCTTAACAGGAAAGAAAAAAAATTGTAAATTCCGGTCCAAAATATTACATCATTTATTGTTCAAAAAGGTTTACATTTTTTAATGAAATAATAAAGATAATACATTTTATTTATATTGCTTTATCTAATTTATTATCACTTATTCACAAAACTTATTTAAATGCAAACATTAATACCGACAGAAACTTTTTAGATATCACATCAATATATGATTGTGTTGGTATAGTGCAATAACTTTTTTCAATCAAACTAATTTAAATATATTGCTGTATATGACTGTTTTTTTTTTTTAACTTTTGGCAACTTATGACCTTAATGTGATCCTTTAAACCAACAAATTTATCCCTAAGTCATCTTTTGCACCAACTAGTTTCAGCTTTATTTAGCTTGCTTGAATTTATCAAATCTTCAGTCAATTTTGGCATAAAAAAGGAATTCAATTGGAATGTTTAATTTAAAATAAAATTTTGAGCCATTAAAATCATATCCATGTTATATATAATTTTTGCTTCTCCATAAGAAAATGTTCTTCTTAAACCATAAGAGGGGGTATAATGGAAAAGTACCAAAATCATGAATGTATATAAAGTTTCTCATGGTTTTGAACATAATAATCTAATTTATTTTAGTTAGTCTCAATATCACACATTATAAATAATTTTCTTAACTATTTGTATGGAATAAAATTTGTTTACTTAATAGTAAATTGTTAATATTTCTCAATTCCATAATGAAGTTTAGTATATAAAACCAATGAATGTATATCAGCAGCTTTATTTATTATTATCTTATATATAAAACTAATATAGATCAATAAGTAAAAATAAAAAAAACATTAAAAATACACAGATAATGTAAATCAGAGTCTTTATATTTCTTGATATTATATAATTTTTTTTATCTAACAATGATAACAGCCACTTATAAAATATGCAAATTCAGTTTAACTTAACCTTTAAAATTAAACAGTGCTTTATGCATTAAAAATTTTTTTTCAATTTAAACAAACTTTTTACTACTACAATATAAGTTAATTATTATAATTATCAAAACATTAAGGGATGACTAAGAACAAAATAAAATAACAAAACTGCAATTAGGATTTTATGCATTGGTGAAAATTATTATACATAAAATCCATTATTATTTTATGCATTCAGCAAATATTTGATTTAACAACAGAGTACAGAAATAACATAAACAAATATTGTAAATTAACACTCCTCCTTGTTTAAGTTATGTCTTAACTAGACATTTTCCATAAAAAAAATTTTAATTGCTCAAGAATAAGTCAAAATTAATATCAAACTTTCAATAAAATACTGCATGTATTAATAAGTAAAAAATATTGAAAAAAATCACTTTTGAACACTTATTTTTTGATATTTAAGAATTACTTATAAATTATGTATAAAAACCCAAGGACACAATTTATTATTATTTATTTATAATACTTTTTGACTAATAAGCAGTTTCATTTATCCTAATTAATATACTGCATCTCACAATTATTATTTAAAAAAAATTAGAATATTTAACTCCTGCAGTTAGAAGAAAAGAAAAATACAGAAGTAAATTTTTAATTAAAAGGATAAAATTTAATTTGTAAGGATTGTTAAAGTCAACGCGACTTTAAGTATCATAACAACACGAAATAAATTATTTAATACTGTAACTATGCATCGAACGTCATAGTAGAACCGTAATTGTGTTCAATCCTTTCAATAAAAAAAACAAATACAAGACACTATTGATGTGATCCAAATTCATTAAAAAATAGTGAAATATATCCAGTATTTTAAGATATAAATAAAGAACTCTTAATCAGCTTACTTTGTCTGAAGGTATTCTTGATCCCATTTTGGATTTGATCAGCAGGTATAATCCAGATGGGGTTCTGGTAAAAGTATAAACAATGTTTGACAATCGGAAAACTTGAATAGGAAAGAGGCTTAAATGAATCTAAGTCCCCTATTCTTAAAATAGTATCATCTCGAAAAATATTGTTCAAGATAAAATTATATATTAAAAAATATAGATTGCAAGTGAAAATATCACAACAAATTGTAGAGAAAATAAAAATTGTAATTCATTTAAGCCCTCGACTTGAATTGACGTGAATACAAAACCAAGATGACTTGACCTTCAGTAGTTTGGCATCGAGGTAATAAAGTTATTTAGATTAAAAATAAAATTATTTTTGAACAACAGAAGGTTCTTAAAATGTTCGGCTTAGCACAATTAATTCCGAACTTAGCAATATCACTCAACATTGCAACTTAAAACAAACATTACAGAATAGGGAACAGCCACTAAAATGGCGATTTACTGTAATCATGATGCATTGTGGGATCGAAGGTTTTTTGCGATGTTTTATTCCGGGAAAGTCGCTTTCAATGAACTTTTCAAGCACAATTATAATTTATAAAATAATTATTAAGACAACTGACAGGAGTAACAAAAAATACTTATAAAATCAAAGATTTATTTAACGTAAAAATAACATTTTTGATAAATTCAATGCAAAGAAATAAAAACCCTTTCTATTTAGCTATACATAAACCTCTCAACATGATGTTTATATTTAGATCGTAGCAGACGCTTTTATCTTCATATTGGGCACGTTTGTACAGTGAAAAAAATATTTATAAAATAATTTAATGTAATCGAATGTAGTTTTATTTTCATTTGTGTAAACTAGAAATTAGAGCAAAAATATATAAAAAAACATTTTTCTCTCTGAACTAGACATCGCGTATAATATAAATGAAAATTATGAAATATAAAAATATATCTACATCGTGATTGAAATGATATTACAATGTTTGTTCCAAAATAATTAATGCAGAAATTAAAACAGGAACGATTCTTCAGTAAATATTTTTTTTATCTCACTGAAAGTAAGATACTAATCACAGTATGACAACAACTAATAAACCAATAAAAGGAACTTGTCTTACGATGTGCTCAGATAAAGAAATGAAATGGAGGGAACGAAATAACTTACTTAATTTTTATGAAATCGATAGAAATGATCCCTCTAATAAAAAAGCTGATCCTAATAAAGTAGTAAAAGAATTCTCCCGTTCTGCTGCAGGAAAACAGAACGCTAAATGTGAAGATTTAAGACCTTCACCAATTCTTTTAAAAACTTTAAATTATCTTGTAAAGGAGGTTGTAACTAATACTGAACGTCCACTTGTTTTTATGTATGATTTTGTTAATGACCGCATCCAAGCAATTCGCCAAGACCTAACGATTCAAATGATTGAAGATATGAATGCAGTTAAAATATTTGAAAAATGCATAAGGTTTTACATATTGGCTTCATATATTTTGTGTGAAGAGCCTTCTACAATTTTTGATCAACATTTAAATAAGCAACAACTAACAATTTGCTTGGAGAAATTATTTGAATTGTACAAAAAATTCAAAAGTGAAAATATGTGCGATTTTATTGCAATTTATTTATCACAAAATGTTTTAAATAATGAAACATTTTATCGCTCCATAACTATCTTTAGAATCTCATTTTATGAACAGATAGTTAAGCTTTCAATTGAAGCTTGTATTTCATACATGGATGGAAATTTTATACGTTATTTTATGCTTGTGAAAAGAATGCCACTTATTTTATCAATTTGTTTCTTCCAATATTTCCCACAAATCCGTCAGAAGGCATTGAAAACAATGTCTATTGCATACAACTCAAACTTGTGTAAATTTCCAATTGCAAAACTGTCTAAATGGTTGAGTATAAATGATGAAAAGTATACATCATTTCTGTGCCAAATTCATAATGTAATTGTAGATGGGAATAACATTTGTTTCAATAAAAAAACATTTAGAAGTAATGTAGAACTACCACTTTTAAGGAAAGAAAAAATTGTAGACTCAAAATTAGAAAATGTTTCATTGTCAACCATAATAAATAAATCATAACTTGACTTTGTTTAGTTTATATTGATAAGTATACATACACTTATTTGTTTTTGAAAAGAAAAATGAACTAGATTTTTGAGAATAATCTATACATAGAATATCTTAAAAAAAAAAAAAAATAGATTTTAAATTAAATGAACTTTTAAAAAATTTTTCTTTTGAAACTTGACTGTTTTAGTATGAAGAAATTCAATAATAGTGTCAATATAGTTTATAGATCATTGTTATGAGGCTTTTTATTTCAAAAATCAATGCTCAAATTACTAACTATTAAAATGACATGTGTTTAATCATTGACTCTTGATGAGAGAAATACATCCTCAAAGTCGATTAATAAAATTTACAAATACACTAAATTAATTACTTCAATAGATATTATATAAAATTTGAATTTATAAATTATAGAATTATCTTATTTCACTTTTTTTAGAGAATTAAATTTTTTTCTTCTACTTAGTTACATGAACTAAAATTATATTTGATGATACAGTGTATTTCTGCCATTCAAGTAATTAAAAGGTAGATCGAAATTAAATATCAACTATGTTACTTGACAACATTTTAAACATTTTATTACTAGGGATTGAACTTTTAAACCAGTTCTTGAAGTTAAATGTTCTTTTACATCATTATATGTATTTTTCAAACATATTTAAAATACTTTTTTGCTATGTCACTAAAAAATATTAGTAAACAAATTATATGTATTAAGTAAAGAAAGCTGCAGAAATATACTTTACAGTATTTTCAAAATTTTGTCATGTGAGACTTGTTATTTGAAAGACATCAAATATTCAAATAAATGAAAAATTAAATTTATGTTTTGAATTTCATATCATTTTAATTTATAAAAAGATTTTAGTATTTGTTTCTAAACACAAATAGAGAAACTGGAATATAATATTCTAAAAACTAAATAAGTCTTATATACTCCTAAATTTTAAAAAAGTTTTCTTTCTAAATTTTAAATTTATTATGCATTTTTTGTTTTAATGAAATTTAGTTTTTAAATTTAAAACTACTTTTTACATATACAGTATTATTTATGATTTAGTCATGAATGATATTTTTTTAATTTTACTCTGGCTATATATATTACATTTATAATTCCTATATGAAATTTTGAAAACAATTTCTATTTCATTTGCACAAAACAAATTTTTGTTAATTTTTCTGAAAATTAAAAAAACTTTTTTCGTTGTTGTTTTTAATATTCCATCAGCTCTGATGGAGTCAGACCAGATCAATGAAATTGTTGACATTAAAGAAGTCTGATACAAGAGGATAGTTTCATTTGTTAATATATTCATGAGAGTAAAATAGAATCCTCGGATGACAAAAGCTTTCTTTTGTCGTCTGAGGACTGGAAGGTACCATAAAAGTAGAAGTCTGTGTGGCCTCATGCTTGTTAGAGTTAGCTGGGGGAATGATAGAGTAACCTTCTTGCCTTAAATGAACCTACCAGGGGTGTATACTCCTGACATACATTACTTACTCCTCCCAGGAACATGCCGCTTTAACCACTGATAGGGTTAAAGGGTTTTCTTTTTGTAAATTTTAAAAGTCATATTTATATAATTCTTGAAATTTGTTAATAGGCAAAGCATTACCTGTAATTTTATAACAAAATTTATAAGAAAAATATTTTACTGAAATAAAATAGTTTGTAAAAAGTGTACTTGCACTAAAATTAAATTAATATAAAGAAATAGGAACCACACATTCATAATTAGAGTATAACATGATTGATGTTGTGGATCACATAGACTTGTTATTCAACTTTTGTAATTTTTTGAGAGAATGGGTTATGCAAGTCCAAACACAAGTCAAATTTAATTTCAAAATGTGTTTTCTTTAAAAGAAAATTTATGAAAATATGAAGAGATCATTCATAAAATATTCATTAAATCATAATATTTATAAATTAGTTTTCAAAGCAAAATTTTATAGAAATATAAAAATGTTATTTCTTATCACAGAAAACAAAGCTTTATGTGTGATTTTTAGAATTGTATAATAATATTAATTTTTGATGGCACGCATAAAAGTTCAGTATTTTTGATATTTATTTTATGTGACCGTATAATTTAATGTCAAGCTATACTAAGATCATCTTAGTAGCTTATTAATATTTGCCAGGAAAACATTTTCTTATATACAAAATGGAAGCAATAGTTTGCTGGCTTGGCAATGAAATAAAAATAATGAATACTTATAAATTTACATTTTTGTTTTTCTCATATTGGACAAAAATGGAAGTTTCTAATTACATGATTTTAAAAAGTGTATCTGTCAATCTTCATTCATACACTGCTGCAGTCATTTTCTCATGCACTCTTTCAAGCATGCCTTTAAGTATTCTTGTAATTTCAGCCTCAATATTTTTCTGCTGTTTTTCCAGAGTGTTGGGACAGTCGCAATACACCTTTGATTTGCAATTAACCTCAAAGAAAAAAATTCACATGGAATTAAGTCCAGGGAACATGTAGGTAAGTTGAAATCTCCTATCCTTGATATAAACCTTCCAAGGAACATTTCCCTAAAACATTTCATGATAATAATCGCTGTGTGTGCAGAAGCTGTTTCGTTGAAACAAGTATCCTGTAATTGCATTGCCTTTGAGGCACCTGGAAAAATTCTTCCAGCATAGTTAAGTAACAATCCAAATATACAGTTTGCTATCTGAGTGCTGGGATTTCTGGTGAGTTTCTCTGGGGTTTGTTTTGCTCCAGTAATGCATATTCTATTTGTTTACACACTCACTGAAGTGAAAATATTCCTTATCAAAAAAGAACACATTTCCGTCACAAGACATGGTTGCAAGTATATCTTCACAAAATGTTCATGTTCCATAATCTTTTTAGTTCTTCAATTCTGGAGCACAATTTCTGAACCACACACAGTATAAGAGTGAAAACTCAATTCATTAGGAAAAATCCAGTGTAGAGACCATCTTGAAATGCCAAGGGCAAGTATTTGTTTTTGACCTGACAATTTCATTGATTGTAGTACAGCTACTCTAACTTATTTGATATTTTCTGGTGTTGTAATTTTTTCTCAGGTCCTAATATTGTACATATGACATATCCTCTATCGTTCTGAATACATTTATCCAATTTATAATTGATTGCCATCCAAGAACATGTCCATGTGAGGGAATCATAAACCACAAACAAAAAAAATCACATGCAATGATTGTAAAGGAATTTGAGAGAAATACACTTTATCATAAAATGAGCACTCCTCATGTGCCCATTGTACTATAGCAACTGAACACCAGATGAATACAAACCTCTTGTGAGCCACTATAAACCATGCCCACTCTCTGACATTTTACAAAACATTTAATATGGCTTTCTTGATCCATTCATTTGATGAGCAGTACTGTGCTTATTAATTTATATGGAAAATTAATTTCAATGAATATGCTGTAATTTTTTTACACAATAATGTATATTTATCTTGAAACTATTAGATCATCTTAAGGATTATTTGAAAGACAATGTGATTGGAATTTTAGGTAATTTTTGAAAGTTATATTTTAAATCATTTAAAATTACTTATATTAATGAAGGCAGTTTAAGCATGCAGTCAAGCTAATGTAATAGAAAATGATTTTAATAATTATTGATCCCTTTTAAATTGGAAACATTTGTTTTTATAAAATTATTTTAAAATAGGTACTTTATTGTAATATGCATTTATATCACATATTATGAGTTTATTATGTATATTATATAACTATATTTGTGGCCCAAAGCTCTAATATGGTATTGTATTCGAGTGCAAGTTATGCTTGCTTCGCAACTGATGATGCAAACACTTATGAAGAAAACCATTTTTATATATTAAGTTAACAAACACTATAGAAAATTTATAATATTTAAAACATAATTTGAGAAGACATTAAACTTAAAGAGAAAATAAAGGCACTTGTAGATCAATCTTTAAAATAATTTGGTCAAAACAACTATATCTAATTTATAGATATTTAAAACATAAGTATTATATTGCCAATAATCAGTTAAATAACCAAAAATTAGATTGTTGATATCAGATAATACATCAGACTTTACAATGTAGCACTTCTATAATTTTTTGCATATCTTTTTACTATAAGATAAAATATAATTAAGATATTTAATAAGAAAATAAAAATTATTAATTTAATAAATGATTCATAAAAAATTTTATTGAAAATTCAAAATATTAAGATATTTAAAATATCTTAAAAATTTGTTTTATTTAATTTGACCAAATTAAGAGTAAATTTAGAAGATGAACACACAGAAAATAAAATAAAAATAATTAAATTTAGAGTATGAACACATTGAAAATAAAATAAATTTCTTATACAAAATATAAATTTATTCCTTGTACAAAATATAAAATTCATTAAGAAATCAATATGATCAAAATGAGAATAAAATTGGAAATTACTTTGCAATTTAAAAATCTGTTCAATAGTCATCTTTATTTCTATATTTCACTGATTAAAAAAAGGCTTGGATTTGGAAGTAAGAAAAAAAGACCTGTGAAATTTCAATTAAGATATATATCACACACACAAATTTAATATAATATTTATTGCATCAGTTATCAAAAATTTCAAATTAAAACATTAATCACAGATTAAGTGATCAATGTTATTATATAAATTTTTTTTAATGTTTTCATGTAATTTTTTTTGCTTCTAATTTGGAAATCATAACTGAATTTAGTATTTCTATCTATTGCATTTTTTAAAATATCTTTTCTTCAATGGTATTTTCTTTTGATTTCCATGACATATTTTTTAAAAAATGCATGTTGAGATTTTTATGAAAAAAAACTATATACTTTGTTGCAAAACTAATTAGTCTCTATTATATAAGAAACACCAATAATAATTTTTGACATTATAAGAAAAAATATAATGAACTTCCTTAATATGATAATTGTGTTTAGTTTTTCAGAATTTTTGCACAGTACATAAACTGCATGTGCTGGGCATCTATAAAAATATTTTATCTTGAACATCTACATACATGTGAATTGAACTAAATCTATATTGCTAGTAATAAGTTCATTCTTATATTACAAGTTCTTAAAATATATTTTAAAAATATTAAATTTTAAACCCTTTATGTGAAGAATAGATTCATATTCAGACCTTAATAACTAATCTTCAGGAAACTGAATTCTTAAGTTCCTATAAATGAGTTACTTATTCTTAAAATTTTTAGTATCTTTCAATAAATATGTCTGAGTCACTGACACATTTGGAGCTATATTTTCAAGAGCTAATAAAGTTATTAATGTTTCTAGGACCATTTCACCTGGTCACCAATGGTACCAGGGAAAGTGCACTGGGAGTACTCTATCATTAAGGTGTTGTAAGCAGGACCAGACAGCCATCATTAGATTTATCAGTGAATATTGTGATCTATGTCTTATTCTTATATGAAAAAAAAATCCCCAACTTGCTTGAAATGTGTTGATTATCTAACCACTCCTGACGATATTTTAAATTGTCTTTGGCTTTCTAGAATTGATTTAGAGGTTGGAGCTGTCCTTATATTCTTGATTTTATATATATATATATATATATATATATATATATAGAAAATCAAGAATATAAGGACATATATATATATATATATATATATATATATATATATATATATATAGAAAATCAAGAATATAAGGACAGCTCCAACCTCTAAATCAATTCTAGAAAGCCAAAGACAATATATATATATATATATATCCATCCTGATTTTTTTATTTTTTAAAATAAATTCAGAAATTCCTGCATTTTTTATATTAAATTCCTTTAAAAGTTAATTATTTAATAATTAAGTTTATTTTTAGTGGTAAATTTTTCTTCCAGTGTAATACATTTTCTTTTTCAACTACTTTCTGTGCTGTGAGAAATTGAAAGAGAATGGAGAAATTGTTTTCCAACTGCAAAAAGGCTTGTCATATTTTCACTTCAGCCTTACTTTAGGCTATTGGTCACGAATATCTGACATCATAAAAATTTGGTTTGGATTTATAGAGAAATTTTTGATAGTTCTGCCATGACAAAATCTCAAATTATCTGACAAAAAGTCAGGTACAAGATTAATTTTTGATTGGCCCATATTTTAACACTCTTGTTACGAAATATTGGCATTTCGACAAATTTAATTTTTAATCAATTTTCGACAAAACTACAACAAAACAAACAAATATTTACATCTCATTTGTCTAAACAAGGAAGAAATATCATTTGATAGGGCAAATAATATTTTTTAGGACATGCTGTAATCATTAACATTATAAAAACTTTATTGAATAATATGAGATTTGAATTGAGAAAAATTAATGCAGTCATCAATGGATGAGTCAAAAATTAATTTAGCTGTTTTAAAGCAAGTAAACAGAAAGTTGAGTAAGCAACTTCTCACATAACATATATATTTAATATAATTTTAATAATGTAAATGTTATTGATATAGTTAAAATATCTAACAATGCAATACTGTGTGAGAAAAACAATTTAAAAACCATTAACTTCAGTTGTTGTGGCTTATCCTCCAAATGTCTGATAAAGTCAAACAAGGTCCATCACATCATTGACCCTGAGGAAATTGATGACCAGAATGGGAGATGACTAAATGCCCTCTATGGAGTGTCCCAAACAGACCATGATGTGTTGAGGAGAAGCCTTACATTAAGAAGTTTTACATTTAGAGCAGACTTCAAAGATTTTTTTTGCCTTTGAGATTAATTTCTTTGTAATGAAAACAGAATACTGAAAAAGTACAATAAGCAAAAGTTATTATTCTGCTTTTTTTTCTTTGGCTAGAATGAGTTTGAATCTTAAAAGTAAAATGTTTTATGTAATCCTATTCTTTCAATTGCCAAAAGTCTCGAACTTTCACAATCGTATCCCAAACCATTACCTACAAATTTTAATTACAACAAAATAAATAGCATTAATATTATTTCTTCACAACTTATTACTTAAACTTATTTAAAACCATATTAATAGTTAGAAACATTTATAAAAAGAATTTTACTTTTAATTTCAATAATAGCTTTTAAGTTATACATGAAATGGAAGATTTCTAATTTTTCTTTAAAAATTTCACTTTTGAAAATATCTACAAATTATGTTTAGTTTTAATGCAAACTTTTTACAGATAAATGCTATGAAAGTTACAACTACTTACTAGCACAATTTAAAACATATAGGCTCAATCTGTCACAAAAATGCTTACAATATATTCATTAGAAGTTATGCAAGCTCAAATGTTAGTAGAGTGGAATATTGTTTATGGATCTTCTTGATACAGCACACAAAATGAATTCTTATTCAAGATAGTAATAAAAAGTGCTGTAAATAAATTTTATTAGTTCTATTAAAAAAAAAAAAACTATAATCTTCAGGTAGTTTTTTCCTTTTTTTTTGTTTATACAATTATTTTTGTGAAATTTTGCATGTTAAAATTACAGATTTCAATAATAGATCTTTAATAGTTCAAAGATTTAAATTCTTGAATATTACCAATTTTCATGGTATTTTAATTCATACCAATTTTCATGGTCATCATGTAATTTTATGTATTTTAATTATTAAAAATATTCAATGATTTTTAAACTTTTTGTTTGGTTGATTATTGGAACTTTATCAATTATCTGTAAATAAATATTTTTTCAATTTGTATTTTCATCATAGAAAACACAAGAGAAAAAAGTTTAGACATTTTATATTATTCTATTAGCTGGATATTTAAAAATAGCCATTGTCAGCCACAAGTCTGACATGCTAGATGAGCACTGTTTAATGTGTTCATCACTGCTTTAACTTAAATTTAGTTTCATTTTAAAATTTCAATTATTCTATGAATTTTAATTAGAATATTATACAAAAAATAAATAATAAATAAATAAAATAAAAATGTTTCCCTCCCATCATTAAATGCTGACAGCTAAATTTTATTTATGCATGTGAAAATATTTCAAATACAAATTAAGCATATTTTGAAATCTTATTTGAAGTATATTTTTCATTAAGTATTTGGACATTAAATATACAAATTACTCATTTCGCATTGTTTCTATCAAAGGAAAAAAATTCTTTAAAATTAGAGTTTTTGATTAAAATACATATTATATATATAATATATATATATATGTACTTTTAAATATATAAAAAACATGCTAGCAAAATGATAATTTTTTTTTAATAATATAATTTTTGCTTAGATTTTTTTTAATAATATAATTTTTAATTGATTGCTTAGAGTTTAGTATTTATTTATTATCCTCAATAAATTAAACTTATCCATACCTTTGGCATTCAGATATGCAGCTCTTTTCATTGTAATATTACTTTAAATAAAGCTAAATTGTCTGATTAGTTGTTAAAATAATGGAGGACATAAAAATAAAAAGTAAAACTTTTAGATTATTGGTATCATTAAATCTTTATTCATAAAATAATAATCCTGAAATTTATTTTAACTAACGTTTATTTAAAGTGAAGTTAATAGAAACCCTTTTACAATTGTGTTACTAGCATATTTTTTAAGCAATGAATAAATGAACTATAAGCCAACATCTTTGATATTTAATTGAGAAACAGGTGTTTCATTAAAATCTCTATTTCAATAAAGGCACAGTCTTTATGTAATCAATTTATTTAAAAATATTACATTATGAAGTATATAAATAGATCATAAAATATAGCTTGCATACACTATGTAACTAACAAAAGGAATAAATTATTCAATTAAAATATTTACCAACATACAAATAAAACTGGATAATTTTAACCTCTCACTTAAGCCCTTGTAAGGCATTTAAAAAATAGTTTAACAAAAGATTTCTTGTATTCAATTTGCAGTTCTTTGTGTTGCTATTTTGAAAATTCTACACCTTTAATTTACCAGCAGAATGTTGAGATTCTGCTAGTCACATCATTAAACAAGCAAATTTTTATTTCACAATATACAAAATGAACAAAATTACAGAGACAATATAAAAACACAAATAAAACATGTAAAAATGAACACATCAGTGGATATCTCAGTTTTTGACCAATATGAATGTTTGAAACATTTTTGTGTTGGATACAACATCATTGGAAACATTTTATTCCAAGAAAAATTTAATTTACACCAACAAATATGAATTTAATGTCACACACTTATAAGAAAACTTTGGTGGAAATAATCTAGTTATGCTATAATAGGATACAATATAGGCTTGAAATAAAGTTATTAGTGATTAAAATATTATTTCTATTGCAGAGAACTAAATTCAATAATACTGCTAACATTTATTTCAAGTCTTCAAAAGGATTTCTAAAAAGATTCAACCATTTTGAAATTTCTGAATGTATATAGTTCATATAAATACTTGGTTATTTCATTTATTTATTCTAAAGTGTGTGCAATTAAACCATAGTACTTTTGAGATTCCTAAATGATTTTATAACAAATTATTTATATTGGTTATAAAACTAATATGTATAATATTGTAATATAAAAGTTTCTACAAAAAACTAAGAAAATCTTATAAAATAAAATGTTGAAAGAATTTGGTTTGAATGTACATCTCTAAATTATTTCCTTTGTTATAAAAACCCTCAGTTTTATGATAAATTAATTAAATCAAGTAATCTGTAATATTTTTATTAAATAACAATAGTAACAAATCGAAACATTGATGAAGTCCATTGACAAGAATCTCAACTTTATAAAGAAGCTAATTATAACCCACAAATAAACAAAAATATTTAAATCATTAAAACAAATTGAAAAATTAAACATTAATAATATCATGGACAATTATAAATTTCTGAGATCATTTTATAAAGGGAAAATCTATTCTTTGTACAGTTTGAATTAATTTTTTCATTGTGTCAGTTTTACTTTAATATAAAATCAAGACTAAAAATATATAAAAAAAAGAAAGGAGCATACTTGCTAAATTTTGGATATAATTTATATATCCAAAATTATTTTATATGCTGAGAAACTTAAATTATACTGTTAATTTTGTTAGATTCAAAACATTACCTGAAAATTCATTAACATGCCAGATAAGTTTTACATTACTAATCCACCAGAAACTTGTACAATGCTTCCTGTCATGTATGAGCTCTTATTAGAAGCTAAGAAAGCAACAACATTAGCTACTTCTTCAGGATGTCCAAGACGTTTAAGAGGAATTTCCTTTATTATGTAATCTATGTATTCAACTGGTACTTTATCAAGCAAGGGAGTATCAATAGCACCAGGCATTACAGCATTGCAGCGAATATTATATTGAGCAAGTTCTTTAGCAACAGTTTTAGTAAAACCTTCTACACCGGCTTTGGATGCTGCATAATTACATTGCCCTAAATAGCCAGTTTTACCTGATATGCTTGAAATGTTTACAATGGAAGCTTCTTGCACCTGTGCATCAATCATAAGTTTGGTTATAGCTTGTGTCATTAAGAAAGTACCTTTTAAATTTACTTTAATGACATCGTCAAACATTGCTTCAGTCATTTCAAGCATTATAACGTCTCTAGTAATACCAGCACAGTTTACTAAAATATGAGGAGTAAGACTTTCTTGCTTCAATTTCATTATCAAAGTAGATACTGACTCACTTTGTGATACATCAACAACTTGAATGAAATGTTTTTCGTTATCTGAAATAAATAAAATTAGCATAAATATTAAATATAAATAATACAAACAGAATACAGCTTATTTGAAATCAGAAAAATAAAAAACTCATCTTTTGATTTATAAGAAACTACTAAAAAATGTAATCTTAATACACAAAAAATGTGAATTTAATAACATGTCACTATATTATTAATCTTTATCCAAAAGACAAAAATTAATGATTAATATACAGAAGTATTTATTTCATCCATAGTACAGACATGAATGAAATATGGAAAAATGAAAAAGTTGTAATTACTTCTTTTGTTCACTTATTCCTGAATGCATTTACATAATTGAGACAGCATGATTACTTTAAGAGCAACAGCTTAACTGCTAATATAACTATTAGATTTTTTCAAACTTACTTTTTCTTGCATTTTTACTTGAAACAAGTTATTGATTAGGCAGATCACAAAAGAGTAGTCAAAGACTTAAAAAATTTAAACTTACTGAAACATTTAGAAAATAGTCTAAAGTTTTCTCTACAAATAAGATATTTTTATGAATTTTTTCAAGTGTAAGTTTTGTCTCTACAAAGAGTAATCTTCAAAAGTTATTTAAAGCATTTTAATTTTTTATAACAGTACAATGTTTGTTGTTTTTATGAACAATAAGTTTGTATCTTTTATAAAATATTTTCCTTAGTTTATTTATAGATTACATTTTTTTCATTTTATGTGCAAGCAGATTTCAATTAATGCAAAAAATGACTAATACAAAGATAAAATTTATGGTAATTTTTAGTTAAATTAATACTTCTTTGTTTCCCCCAGATTAAACTTTTATAGAAAAATAATTTTAATCTTTTTTTGCTGCTGCGCACACAGTGTATAATTAGAATAGGATCTCTACAATTTAACATGGATTCTAAATCACTATTAACAAGACAGCCTGAGATGGGAATTTAACATAAAGGATGTGAAAAAAAAAATTTTTTTTTTAAGGGAAAACAAAGTTATCCCATAAATTTTTCTTAATTTGCAAAGAATTAAGTATAGTCTTACGTAGCAAATAAAAATCTAATATGCAGTTTTTATATATTCTCATGGAATGTAATCACTATTATACAGACCATTTTTAAAAAAGAAAAATCTGAAAAAAAAATAGGAAAACTTTGTTTTTACTTTTAAACTGTTCAGATTTTTAACATTATAATGGAAACAAGATTTTATTGGGGCCATGTTAGCCTAGTGGTTAGGTTATCGGCCTTCCATACGGAAGGGTGGGGTTTGATTCTCAATGCCGCCGAAGACCCACCGAGTGCATGTGATATACGCGCTCATTAAATCTGTGTAATCTATAGTCCTATGGTAGGTCATTGAGCAGTTACCATGGGTGAAATGGTCTGGAAAAATTTATTACCCCATTAGATCAATGCCAAAATTGATCCTCTGTGGTGCTGCCATCTATCAGAAGATTTGAAAAGCAAAAGTCGTAGTTTCACCTTCATGATAAAACGAAAGACACTTCCATCCAACTGACTTAAATTCGCATAGTGAGCTTCGCTTGTCCAAGTGTCATTGATAAAAACATAAGATTTTATAATACTAAACCAATAGATAATGAAAAAAAGCATATATTTTATATTCCTATTTAAAAAAAAGCTTGTTTTTGCGATAATCATTACACAAATATTTGTTTATAACTAGCACGGTTAAGAAAGACATTTTCCTTTGAATTAAAACATATTTTATATATAAAACATCAAACTATATTCTGTCAAGCAATAAGGAAAAATACACACATTTGATATGGTTTGAATTACAAAAGGCAGACACTACATTCCTATTTTCAAAATGCACATCAGTTTCTTTTTTATTTTGAACAGTAAACTATGTTTTGAACATCTGCTTTTCTTACATACACATCCAATTCAGGGAAAGTGCTTATGGGATTTTTACTTATTTCTTTCCCTATCTTATAGCCAGTATCAAGGATTCCATAATTTTAAACAATTCTATTAAAACCACAGTTAAAAATTAATGATAAAATTTAACCAATATTTTTTAAAAATTAGTAATTCAAAAATTTAAACTAGTTATTAATTAAATAAGTGAAATATTTAGTTTACTAATATTTAAACATTATAACACATGTAATTATTACAAACCAATTTGTACAAAAATTAAAATTATTCTATATCAAAAGTTTGAACAAATACTGAATATTTAGTTAAAAAGCTCTAGTATATATTTAATTTGATCATAAATACATTATCATTTGCAGTCAAGAAATTTTGTAAACTACATAAATAGTTTACAAAATAAGCTTTTATTAAAATTATGAAGGAATATAAATCTGTTATATTCATAGTATCAATATGAAAATAGAAGCTTTACATTAACCAGAAGAAAATATACACCAATAATACTTGTAGTATTACAATTGCAGGTTGAAGTAAAAATCATTAAATATTTATATTATGTAAGAATTTGATTAGTCAGCGGTTAAACATGTGAAAAAACTGACAAAACAAAATGTTTAGTTACCATTGATTAATTGTTTACAGTTCATTGAAATTAATAAATTTCTGTATTCTCTAGTTTTAGCTTAATATATTTTAAATTTAGAAGCCAATTAGAGGCTTATAATGCAAAACTTTACAAATATTTTAAAAGACAGAAAAATTTTTGCTAACAGTATTTAATAACAATGTTTTACCAAACATTAAACAGAGGTTTGCATTTTCAATTCAAAAAAATTTACTTTCATTCAATATTTTGATTTTTATTCAGATATTTTTCAATCTATTTTGTTCTTATATTGAACCTTTCTTCAAATAGAAGTTAATATTTATATTGAAAAAGAGTTTTATTCTAGAATTTATCTTCTATTTTCTTTAATTTTTAACATAAAGGATAATTTATACATTTTTTTAAAATTTCTATTTCTCAAAACATAAAAATTTTTTTAATTAAAATAACATTAAGAGATCCACCATGAAAAATACTCCTAGAAGTCAAAATGCTATACAAGAAATGTTTGATAAGATTTTTCAATTATTGGATTTTACTATGTGGTGTCAATATTGATTTTGTTACAATTGAAATTACAAATATTGAAAATGAAATAAATATATGATACTATACAGTTAATTTTTCAAGCATACATATATTATAAAATTTTACAAACTTCATAAGCTTAGTAGGCAAAATTTTTAAATATGAGCACAAAAATGCAATTAATTTTTTTTAAAAACATCAAATAAAATTTTTAGCAAACTGATACTAAATTGAAATTTTTTCTAAAGTTAATATGAATCCATTCAGCTAAATAATTTGATTTATATTTAACTAAAAGGTAACTCAAATTATCTAGTGGATAAAAGCCTACACAATAGTACTTATCAAAAGTAAACTGTTAATGAAACAAATATAACTGAACATAAATGTGAATTAATACTAGCTGAAGCAAAATTCAGGAAACATTTGACAAAACCCTGCCACTTGCATTATTCTGTTTCCTCTCTTAGCCAAATCTTCTCAGGACATATCATTTAAACACACAAAAGCTAATTTAAGAAATTGTTAAAAAGACAAAAATAAAATACTGATCATTTTATGCAGTCTTGTCATGATAAAATTGCATTTGTGCTATAAATTTATGTTTTTTAAAATATTTTAACTCGTTTTAACATTAGGCTTAAAATATGATGATTTTTTCCTTTATTTTACAATATACAGATAATTCAAGTTAATACCTGGAATTAGGGAAATATATTATGTTATAAAGAACTATTGGACTGAAAAATTATTTTGTTACCTTAGGCTCAGTAAAATTCTGATTAATTTTTTCTAGGAAACCTTGGCAATTTTGGAATTACGATGTTTATGCTTTCAAGATTAAGCATTGCAAACACTGGATTGTACTAACACTTTCATATTGACCCACATTAAATATTATTCTGCTTCAATGGCAATAACATTTATAATCTTGAAAGAGACCTTCAACTAAAGAGTTTGAAAATTCAGTCGCAATAGCTTTCATTAAAATTTATAGTATTAAAATAATTAAAGGTAGTCTAAAATGTAGACATTAAACCACCAATTTAAATTAATCTTATAAGTCCCACTTTATGATTTAACATTATCTATTTCATTTATCAATTTACTAATTTTTTCAAATAAATAGTCCAATTCTTCTTGGAAATCACTTGTGCTAAATTCATAAAAGCTGATAAGCTTGCATATTTGTTTCCGTTTTAATGCAAAAAGCAAAAATGTTTATAACCCTAATGCGAGTTTCCCATCAAGCTTTCAGTTTTTTCTTGACAAGATGTTCAGAGAGATTTGAATAATTTTTTCCATGAATTTGACTCTTTCTCCCAAATATATCTACAACATTTGATAAACAGATAAACTTAAACAAGTTAACACCTATACTGCTTATGGAGTCTGAGAGAGATACAAATATTTAACATTCTCTTTGGTCAATAATAAAATTATTTTATTTTAAATATGTATATAAGTAACTGACCACTTATTTAATACATTTGCAAGGCCTCTGATTGCAGTGAGAATTCTATTATTTTACTATTAGTAATGCTATGAAAAAATTAATGCACTGATATACAATAGTAAAAACCCATACATATTTTAGTTTTCATAAAATATATATTATAACCCAGAATATATTATAGAGGAACAACATTTTTACTAGGGCAATTTTACTACCATACTAACCAGCATTTAAAATGCACTTTTCCCTTTGAAAATAGGTCTGAAAAACAGGGGAAACTCCTACTTTAAAATTTTCTTCTATTCAAATTACACAATTTTTCTAGTTTTTTAGCAGAATGTGGAACTATTTGTGATACTTGCATATTATCCCATTGGCCATTCTGTAAAAAAGAACACGTTGCCAAATGTAGTGGCTTAATGGCAATAATGTAAAATTTTTGACTCTTTAAGTAACTCTAATGAATATTGGATACCAAGTAATTAATATTTTTTTCAAAATTTGTGTAATAGTTGAATTATTCAAGTAGTGTCTATATTGAAAAATTGAATTAAAAATAAAGCTTTTAACTATTTTTATACTTGTGTGATATGGTTACAGGAAATATAATAACTCTAAAATTTCCTTGAATTAAGTCTAAGAAATATAAAATGTAAGCCTATGAAGTTAATCAGCTTATGCAATCATTAAAATCACACTGGTTGTCCACATATTTCCTTCATAGATTTTGTTTGTTTGTTTTTTCGCTCAACGGTCATTTTTTGCACACAAGGGCTAATTAGACCGGGACCTACGGCTTAAAGTGGATTCCGAACCACTACAAACATCCATGCCCAAGGTGGGATTCGAACCCACGAACTGTTGAACCGAAGGCAAGAGCGCTAACCATTCGGCTGCCAGCTCGGCTTTCCTTCATAGAAATGGTTAATAGGATAATACATATTACAATTATGTGGAGTTCAGTAAATGCACACTAACAGCTGGGTTTGCTTAAACTTTCCAATTTTCATAAACTTAGTGTGCAATTTCGGCTCAATTTTCTTAAATTAGCTGTAACAAGTTACTGCTCAAAAACTAAGTTAACATTATTATAACATAAGCAACATGTAAATGCTAAAGAACAGGGAAATAGGGCTACAGAGAGACATTTTGAATCACCCCAACTCAGAAAAAGATAATTTTGTGAAAGTAGAAAAAGGATCTTAAAAAGTAACTAATATTAAATATATCCAACAGGACTAAGTTAAAACAGAAAGTGATTAAATCATTTAAGTTTGGCATTAGTGATACACTAGATGGTTACGAGGATAATATGTTATACGAGGACAGATGCTTATTTATAAGGTTTCAAGCAACTTTTCTTTTAAGTTCTGGAAATGAAAATGTTCTGACAAAGATTAAAAGTTATTCTTTAGATTGATTGGGTATTTGCAGAAATTACAACTTTGTATTTATATTTGAAATATAGTTGATGCATAATGATTAGAGCAAAAAGTTTTATCCTTAAAAATTGTATATAAAAGGGATGATACATCTAAATTATTCGCAAACAAGGTAATTTATAAAAAAAAATAATAATACGGTAAATATCTATGCGTATTAAAAGAATGATATTTCTTCAAAAAAAACAGCAAAAATACTATATAAATATAAAAACTAATAGTAAATTATTAATACATAAAATTTAACTTATGAACTATTGCATACAGAAATATTTGTTAGTAATTTGATTTCAATGGGTCTTAGCAAATTAAATTTGATGACCTGAACTTTCAAGCAAATTAAATTTACTTCAAAGTTTAAAAGTTACTTGAACGATATTTAGTTTGTTTACAGTTCAAAAGACAAATCCTAAATTTTATTAAAAATCCCAAAAGCAGAGCTTTGAAGAACTTTTATTTATGAACTATATTTTCAACTATTAAAAAATTTAAGTGTATACTTGTGTTTTACAAATATTAAGTGTACAGAGGGCATTGACACATTTTTAGAATGATTTCGATAACGAATTATAAAAAAGTAAATGTTTTAGGATAATTTATGGCAACAGCTTATCATTTGAAATGAGAAATAATCTGCTACTTTTAAATTTATTCTTTCAAAATGCCACATATAAACATGCTGTGAACTGAAGGAAATGTTTTTGCGCTTCCCGAAGATAAACGTTCTTATTTCAGAATTCAAAAACATTGTGAAATGCATGGTATTAAGTTTCTAAGTGCAAAATAAGCAATACTATTAATCGGACAGGTAAAAACTGTCAACCATCATTTCTACATAGAAAGAATACTCTAAACGAATATCCTTAAAAGGTACGTACTCTTTCAAATGTTTCTAAAGAGAAACCGTTGGTAACAAGAGAAAATCCGCGCAAATACAGAAATCAATCTTTAGATACATCTGTAGCAACAATAAATAAAATAAACTATTATTTACAACTTAAAAATATTAAAAAACAAGATTCACCAGCTTTTGCAGAGACATGTGGCTCAACACAAAACCTTTTGTAGAATCCTGTCTGAAAACCGCTTACTGCATAAATGAAGGAATTAGGAGATAAATGGAAAAACATTGTGACCCTTGATAAAGCATGGTTTATCTAAATGACAGTAACAAAAAAAGTTCTTTTTACTATAAAAAATGAGAAAAATGTACAAACCCATTTCCGTTAATGTAAAGAAATTTCAGTAAGGTTTTACGATTGTCTTGCAGGTTTCTTTTACAATGGGAAATTAAAAATAAGAGCGGAAAGAAACGTTAAAAATCAACTCATCATACTATCAGGAAAAGGTTTTACGTCCAATATTTACAAAAGAAATTCCACTTCCTTATCTCAATGATTTTTAAAGAGAGAAACTTCATCAAGACAAAGCTATAAGTCATACTTCAAAAACTACCATTGCATTCCATGAAAAAATGATGACTAATACAGGTATTGCATGTATACATTTTCAACATATCCCTGCGAAGTCTCCTGATGTTTCACCTATGGACTATTATGCCATTGGTTTGTTAAAAAAGGCTCTTTCTAAACGCAAACCAACCATGATAGATGGATTCTAGAAAGTAGTGGAAGAGGAATGGAAAGTAATATCCTGGAAATATTGTGAAAAGCTCTTCTATCATGGAAATTATAATGCAGACTTATAGTCCAGAAAAAAGGCTATCAGATCGAACATTAAAATGTAAAGATTTTTTTTTAAATATTAATTAAACAGCCACGAAATAATTCTAAAAATGTGTTAATACCCTCTGTATTTTCATTTTAATATATATATTTTAAAATTTACAGATTTTGCACCTTAGAATAAATATGCACTAATCAATTTTTCTTTTTAAACTTTAACCATTATTATTTTAAATCCATTTTTACACTAAGTTTCATCAATATTTAACAGGAAAATATTATTCAATTTGCTGACAAAAAAACTAAAAAGCTATATCACAAGTCATTGTACATTTTAAACAAGTATTAAGATTGTAGAAAGAGAGAGGTAAAATTACTAAAAAAACTAGCTAAAATTTAGATAAAACTAGTCTGGAAGGGTTTCTTTAATCAATTTTTACAGAATGACTGAAATGAAATTTTAGACTTTTAAGGACATTTCTTAAAAACAAGTTTAGAAATGAAAAAGTGCCATCCATATAAATTTGAACTGTAGAATATTTGAATAAAATAGCCTATTATTCTGAGCATCATATGGAATAACCCACATATAAATCTATACTCTGAAAAATTTCACAATTGAAAATGTTATGTAGTGCAATCCCCCCCTCTACAGAGATTCTCTAAAATTAGTATCACATCATATTGATATTTAATGACATTTTAAAGATGTATATTCCAATATTACAACTAGTAAATGCTCTATAGATTTTTTACAATTATTACCTTCAACAATTATTTTTATTTTCTACAGATAAACATTTTTATAGCCTTAATTGTGATACTTGAAACAAGTGTTTCCTGAAGAAATAAACAATTCCTTTGAAATATTTAATGAATAATGTGATGTATACAGCCTGTACTAGTATCAACTCTGCAGACATGACAGTAAGTTTCATTTTTAATACGTCTTTACATAAAATTGCAATAAAGGATATTTTGCTAATAGCAACATTTAATAATTGAGCATGTTTGACTGGTGACTAGTTTGGAAAAAAATTGCTGAAGATAAGGAATAAAAGGATTTTTTTAAATGTTCAAATCCTCCTAGCCTCTTATCAATCCTGTAAATAAAATTTGCTCTATGTCATCTTGTGCAAATTTTAATATAATATAGTTTGAGATGAAATTTTAAAAAGTTTAATAAACAAGTGTATGTCTTAGAACCAAATAATATTTTCTGATTCTATCTGGCAAAATTTGGCAAGTCCTGTGATTAAGGCTTTTGTAAATGAAAAATTTTATAAAATGAGTACACTTTCACCAATAACTGATTTAATTTCCCTAGTTAAAAAATATACCTTTGTCAAATTAATAAAATATTTTTAATGTTATTTTTAAGAAAATTCCAGACCTTATTTAATATTTGAATTCACCATGACAAACATACATAGCAGTACAGGCAAGCCTCAGACTGAACCTTAAAATGGATCTTATAATTTTGAGCCATAGTCAGGTGACAAAGGTCACACCTGAGTTGGCATCGTACTCTCCGCATCCATTCTACATTTGAAAATTTTGGATGCCACATATTAACATGGACATTTTTCTAACCCATGGGCTCTAATGACAAGCATAAGGTAAAATTCAAAATAATTTTTTAAATGATGTACTTAAGACATGGATGTTATATATATGTTCTTTTGTATTTGCCCTACCTTTAAAAGATAGGGCAAATACAAAAGAACATATATATAACATATTACAACCAAAGATTTATTGTACTGTACTCCAGTAATACAAGTCCCACTGTGGTTTAACAGCTCTTTGTCTTTTATTAGGATAATTACTATTTAAGTTTTTCTTAGATAGCACCATATTTTCCATTATATAATTCGCTGATGTTTTAAAAAAGTTTCGTATTTTGTTGTACATATTATATGACACAGTAAATAATCTGAAAAAAAAAAAAAACAAAAAAAAAAAACATTTTCCACCAGAAAAGCTTACAATAAAATTTTTAAAGAAATACTGTTTTGTTTCATAAAATAAACATGGCGCCACAATTTGGCTGACTTATTTTAAGTATAATCAGCATTATACAATTATATTCACAATACTTATATTTTTTATTATATTTGGCACCATATTATCAGCAGTATATATTTTCGATTATTCGTGGAAAAAATATCGAATTATATACAGGAAAAACAGTAGTTGTCAGTAAATACTGACCAAGAAATACAAGTTTTTCTTAGATTTGATTGCTGATATCACATCAATTTAGTAATAGATGAACCTTGAAAAACTCTGCCTCTGATCAATTCCTTTGAAATATCTTGGGCTGATTCAAAACCAACAAGAATAGTTGTCAATTTAGCCTTTACTAATGACTAGCTTTTTATAGCCAAGGAAACCGAAATACCTGGGCACTCTTATTAGGGTTAGAGAATTTGATTAGAGTCCGCAAATAAGAAGTAAACCACAGCAAAATCAGTAACGCAGCTTCAGTCTGATAACTATTCATAAGAGAATATTTATCAGTCTGAGATTCATAAGAGAATCTCTTTATCAATTTTAGAGTTTTAAATCTAATTCCAGCACATTCTATTACACACAAAAAATAGCAAAGACTTCTGCTTCGAAATAAATTGTCAGCTGAACATTGCTATTCTGCACAGTCAATAAAATGGGGCAATTCAGCTTAACACAGTAGAATACATTTGAATTACATAACTTTCATTTAATGACATTAAGTAAAACCTATCACACAGGATACATTTCTTTGTTTGGATGTCTATATCACCAGAAAACTGTACAGTTTGTGAGTGTTTGACAAATTAAAAAGTGAAACAACTCGACTTTTCTTCCTACAAGGGATTAATTATAGGAAGTAAACAATAGCTTCCTGCTGTCAAGTGTCTCTTCCCATGGAGTTGTAAATTATTCTTGGCAACACTTAGTTGCCAGAAAATAGTATTTACTGAAACTTCGCAGTTTCTATTTTTATCTGTTAAAATATTTATCACACAAATCCAAAAATTAACAGAAACAAATATGGACGAGTCTTATTTACAGCAAGTTCTGATCATTGTCTATCAAATAAAAAGAAAGCATAAAAAATTATAAAGATACTTTTAAATTGATGAAATTTTTCAACAATGAATAATAAAAATTAAATTGTTATATTTATTATATGTTCCCTCTATGAAATATTAAAAATTATAAGTGTCTGAAACTACTTGATTTACCCATGTTAAAACATAATTCAATTAATAAATTGCTTTTCTATTATTAATTTCATTTAAATTAAGTGATCATCATCTTACTGTTTTAAGTAAAAGAAAAATAAACGAAAATTTTTAATTTAATTTATTCAATCTAATTTAGAGTTTTAAATCTTTCATAATAACCACAGTTTAATAAAGCAATAAATCATTTTAAGAATTACTTTTAGTATCAAATAATTCTTATGGATAATTTCTAAAACTGATTAGTGTTCTCTAAATTATATATACCAAAGTTAGAAGAAATAACTGTAAATTTTAAATCTTCATACATGCTACCTGTTGCCAGAAAGGAAAGATGCATTGAATAGTTCACAAGGTCTTAAAAAGGAACATATTTGTGAATTCTTTATAAACGATTGTTACCTTATCCAACAAACTTTCAACAATTCTTCATATATATTAATATAATTTAATAGATTCTTATATTACGAGTACATTTCTTTCATAAAATTAAAATATGAACGATTTTTGCTGCATCCGCCAACTTTTTGTATCATTACAATCCAGAGCAACAGCCAGCAATATTTCTATGTTTAACTTCCGTTTAAGAGATACTTTTTTAAAAAATATTTCTGGTATAAATAAGAATAATGTAAACTGCATCATAAAATATAAACTTAATAGTTATCATAAGTAGACAAGTGAGTGGAGCAATAAATATTAAAAAGACTAATGTACATCAAGTCGTAAAACTAACTAAACAACTTTAATTTAAAATTTTTGCCAATTTTTGTTTTCAATTTACAAGTTAATATTCTAAGCTGAAAGCAATAAATATTGAAAAATAGCATCCTTAAAAATAACTTCCCCTTTCAAATGTGCTTCCCTTACTTTGGGCAGCAAAATTCAAAACATGTAAGCTAAATTACTTTGTACCCTCCTTAACAAATCCAAAAGAAGAAATATATTCTGCATGGCAGGCTTTATTATGAATATGAGCGAAACTTGCTTTGTCTGCTGATTACTCAACAAATGCTTCAAGGGTTATTTGTTTTTATTTCATTATAAAAAGTAAGTATTTGAAATAAATGATTTAATATTTTATATTTTGAAAGTAAGTTTTTGAAAATTAGTTAGCTATAAATTTGTTTTAAGTTAAAATTTATTTTAAAATTTTATAAAATAAATTTTTATATTGTTTTTATCACTTTGAATTTTTTCATGCAATGAAAATAGCCACGTAATCATTCCGATAACATTATGGCATATCAGTGCCAACGATTCTGCAAGCCATGATTAGGTAAGTTCATTTATTCTATATATTTAAATATTACTGCCATATATAATATTTCATGCTATATATTAAGTATTTATATTAAATGAATCTAAATACTAATGTGTGAAATATTTATAGAGTAATGTTGATTAATTTTAGAATCTAGTTTAGATAAAGTTTCTGCTTTAGATTTTTATTATTACCTATATTAAACAAACTAGACTCCATTATTGTAATTTTTTTTTTTCCGAGATGGGTGTCACTGCTTAGTTGACTAAATATTTTCATGAATTTATGTTAGAGATTTCCCATATGTTGCACACATAATCTACAATGATGTAGATTGATCAATATTTAACTTGTAAATAATTAATTATGTAAATATTTGCAAAATTAGTTTCTAGTTATTAGCATTTTAATATTTCTATAGTAAGTAATTATAATGAAATACTCAAAACTGATATTTGAAATTTAAATTAACACTCGATTGCAAAGTTGAAGTTTGAGTGATTTGGTAACCGGATAATCGCATATAGTGATGTAGGTTGACGAGGTAACTGTGTTACACTTGGCATATAAATTGGAAATCACGGCAAACCTGCACAGTTTTGTAGTCTTTTACCCAATTGTCTTTTTTTTTCCTCGAGAGAAACATAACTTGGTATCATCAAGTGGACAAAATAACAACCTCAGTACGAAATACACTATAAAGCCATCAGTATAGCATTAAGTACAATTTTCACTGATGATAAAATTGACTGAATCTTGTAAAGAAAACTTCTTTTCACAAAATTGTCAAAAGTATTTAACACTCATTTAATCAGGCACACCTATAAAAAGATTACTAATTACATTATACAGTAAATGCTCATTTATATGAACTTCAGATGCTGGTAAAACAGAAAAATAATGTCTTAGATTATTAAAATTTGAATTTTTATAAAACGTTTTCTCATAAATAAAATATTAGAAAAAATAATTTAGAATGTATTATAATAAATAAGCAAAGTACAATTCTTGTATGTGTTTTTAAGTTCCTCTTAAGTATATTCTAAATAGATTAGATAATATAAATAGATAATCTTTTACTGATCTATTTAGACTAACATAAAGTACTCACTTTCATTATATTGATGAAAAATCAGGCAACTTATTCCTTTCTTTTTTGTTTAAGAACTATACTTTTAAAATTTATTTTTCCATTTCACTTTAATGAATAAAAAATTTTGATGTTCTCACTTTCCTGTAAAAAATTATTTTAATCCTATTAGGCATTCAATTGCTTACTTAGCAGGTGGTCTCTATACTACATCATTTTCCTCTAATAATCTGAAAGCTTTTTAGTTTTCACTCATTCTCAATTTTATCATCCATTAATTCTTCTATATATATCTATTACATGTGATTATACACAAAAATATTCAAAAGAATTACACACAACAATGGTATTCTATGCTGGAGTTCATATCACAAACAGGCCATAGCATCATTTCTTCAATTATGGTGGGTTTTTTTTATAAATACTCTCAATATTGTCTCTCTTTCAACATGTTTCCAAACATTAATTAATAAATGCATCGCTCATAGAAAACCAATTTCATAAGATCAGTATTGCAAACATACCCTATAATTACTCTTGAAGCTGTTGATTATGCCATGGACAGTAATACAAATGTTACATTATACGAGAGAAACTCCAGACAAACAAATTCAAGGTTTGAAAACTAAATAGGTCAGTGCAGTTATCCATAATTAGAAGTACTTCATGATTTTCTGATGGAAAAAAAAAAAAAACATTGATTTATGTCTCTTAATTTTATAAAGATTTCTAGTCAACCAAATTCTGATGTTAACATGATATACAGCTGGTAAATTTTAAGATTTTTTAAAACATCTAGCCATTAAATATTTTACTATGAAAGGCAGAAGCAGTTTCCTTCATGTTGGCAGTTTGTAACACTAATTCACTGTCCTATTTTTTAAACCTTATTATATTTATGGTCTCCAAAGCAAGGGTTGCCTTGAGTAAGATCTTGAGAATAAACCTGCTTCATCATGTTGAAAACAACTTTTTGGTCTTACTCTGAAAGTAATGATTTCACTCTTCCTTTCCATTCAAATTTTAATATATTGTTCACAGGTTCATTTTCACCACACAATTTTATAAAGTTCAGTACCTAATTGAAATGAACCACCTGATGACTTGAAATATTTTATGTTCAACTTCAAAACAAAGTTAGATAACTTAGCTTTAAAGACATTATCATCAACAAACATTCATTTCTCTCAGCCTAATAAAAAAAGCTTATGGCAAAAGCTAGGTAACTGTAGGTTTGGCACGATCTTAAATTTTTATAACAAAAACAGCATAGTTATCTCACCAATCTAAATTACATCACAAAATGTAATATTGGATTATCAAATACTAATCACGCTCAAATTTCACACACTCATATAGATTATTATGTAATCTTTGTGATTGTGTACTACTTTAAATTTCAAAATTTTGAATATTTCATTATAATTGATTACAAAATTAATATGTAAAATTATGGAAATTAATTTCACAAAGATTACATAATAAAAAAACAAATATAAACTATCATGCAGTCTACAATACTTGTCCAACCAGGCAATCTATTACATTTAATTAAATGCATTTTTTGTAAACTTTAATTTTAATTAACTGGTCAGCGCTGCCCACCTAAATAAACATCAGTGAAAATGGGACCCATCTTCTGTGAGAACTGGGTAATAAAGCTAAATTAATAATGTAAATAAGATTTTATGAAAATTGAGTTTTTAATTACATTATTAAATATACATATTTATAAAAACTAAGATTTAAGCCTTGCAACTCATAGTAAGCCTAAATATATGTCAAATATTTTATATAATACATTACATAAAACAGCAATCTTAATTAAATAACAAAGTAAAAGTACTTACCTAACCATCACTTAAAAAATTAAAAGATTTATCATTTATCACTCTTTATAAATGTCTATCATTAACAATGCACAAGTACTAAGATTGCAAATTTTATAATCAAACAATTTGGAAAGAAACTAAACTATAAATTTAAAATATTCTTTCAAAATAAATTTTTCTGAATAAACTTTTAAATAAAAATATTCACTTTAAACTTAAATTCAAATTTAACGATCAAAATAGAAAAAAAAATATGAAATCAGTACTTTCCTATTAAATTAACCACTTCACAAGTTTAAATAGTATAATCAAACAAAAACAAATTACTCATCAAATACTTTAAAGGTTACTAGCACACAAAACAAATTTTATATTGTTGCATCAGCATGTTTCTCTGTACCTATAACCCAGGGTTAGGCTCTATCAGTTTGATAGAAGCAGCCAATTGGAGTCTTCACGATTTTGAAACATAAAATCATAAAATGAAATTTATGTCAAACAAACACATTTGGAAGTGATAACCTAGACTTGTGTATTTTATCACCTACACTAGCACCTAGTCTTTAGCCAAACTTTTCAGTTTAGAGTGTTTTGCTTTTCTACAGTTTAAAAGGGAGAACTTTTGATGGTACTGTACTTTTAAATTACTATAGATTTTTTATAATTGTCAAGAAGCTGTTCTTTGAAATTCCATTCTTTTCAGCAATTTTTTTTTTACTTTACTTATTAAATAAGTTTCCAACTACTTTTAGATTTTTCTGTGTTTCAATTAACAAACATGTTTCTTAAACTTTGACAAGTCATCAATGGAACTGGTTCACTCGCACTTTCAACAAATTAAAACGTCATAAAATAAATTGTTCTGCAGATTTAGCGAAATCTTCATAACTGCACTAAGTCTAAGCCCATTTGAAGCACAGGACATAATACTTGGAATAGTTTGCCAAATTTGTTGCTGATAATACAATGCAATACAATAAAGAATATTATATCATTTTGTTTCTTATTTTTTAGAGACTTAATATCAAAATACAGGTTCTATACTTGGAACAATTTCTAGAAATTGTTAATATGATTGTATTAGTATACAAGTACTATTAACATTATAGACAAAAACAGTAAAGACAAAGTAATATTAAAAATTAAGATATTACATCACTAAAATTGTGTAAGACTTGTATAGTAACACAGAAATAATGTTTTCCATTAAATACAATTTCTAAAAAAGTTGACAAGATTGGAAAATATATAAACATAGGTATTATTATGAAATAATAAATAAAAAGCATAATGCGATTTTCTCAGACAACAGAATAACATGTTATTCTATTGTAAAAGGTGTAGTTATATCATGATACAATACTTGATCACTAAATAATTCGATTTCTTTTACAACAAAGAAATGATATTGTTGTAAAAGATTTCTCAGACAACAGAATAACATGTTATTCTATTGTAAGAGGTGTAGTTATATCATGATACAATACTTGATCACTAAATAATTCGATTTCTTTTACAACAAAGAAATGATATTGTTACATGTGAATATGCCAAATGAAAGAACCCTCATTGTGAAATTGAAAACGTATTTCACAATGAGGATAAAATATCAACCTTTGAATAATGTAATTAATTAAGATGACAGCATAAAGATTTCTATATAAAAACCCAGAAAAGATAAAAATAAATATTAAAGAATGTTAATAATGCATAATTCTCGAAAATAACGGACAGGGCAAGAATATTACTGTTCTTGTCTTTACATAGTGGAAACATTCTACGCTCATTTAGATTATTATTTATAATGAATAAAAATCGAAAAAAATTACTCTTATTGTAAAGAGAAATTATGGATTGGGCCAAACGGCGATAAGCATCCATAAAGACAAAAAATACAATAAAAATATAGGGTATAAACATTAAAATTTAAGAAAAAAAGTGTAGAAAATTGTTATTCATGATTACATTGTAAAAACAGTCAGACGCAATTTTCAGGAGAAAAATCTGCAGCGAAGTCCTCTACTTAATGAACCTAAATTTTATATGTCAAGTTATTAATGTTATGTTTAAAAAGTTTAACTTTAGAGTACCTGCAATTGATTCAATAGTTTCTTTCAAAGAATTTTCATTAACATCAACGGCTACAACTGTTGCTCCTTCCTTAGCAAATATGTTACACACAGATCTTCCTATACCTCCTCCTGCTCCAGTTATAATTGCAACTTTTCCATCTAATAAAAGTGAGTTAGTCATTTGAAAAATTAGAAATATTATCAAGTTAGAATTACAAAATTAAAGTTTTAAAGTTATTCGATTCTCGAAATTTTATTTCCGCTACAGTTTGAAGGGTTACCCTCACTGCTTAAGAAATACTTGTTTTAAAAAGTATGCAAATTTGGTTTCTCTTTTTTTACAATTCGGTTATTACTTTCAATACACAGTTAACTTTCGAGTAATTTTGTAATTTGGTAGTTGACCGCGTCATGTGATCTAGGTTTTTCAAAAATTTTATATTTACCTTTTCGGCAATATAAAACTTCTTGTTCAAATCATAGAATCCTGATATCAGAAAAAGTACAGTGATCATATCTATATCAGACTTAGCCATAGACCATTAAATAACATTAGATACCATCAGGTAAAAAGGCAAATTTAAAATTTCGTACGTACTAATATTCTTACATTGGCTTTTAGAGAGAGTGAAGGCCTCAATTTTAGACCTCTTCAGTTGACCTTGGTTAAAAAATTCCAGGAAATGGTCTGTATTAAACGTCTTTGGCAGAAATATATATATATATATATATATATATATATATATATATATATATATATATATATATATATATATATATATATATATATATATATGTGTACGAAATTTTCTGTATGAATTGCCTTCTGTATTAAGTAAACTTTTTTTTTTTTTTTATCCTATGCTCGTCTTCGGCGTAGGATAAAAAAATTCGTCTATAGTGGTAGATATGAGTTGACGAAAATGATGATGAAGCATAAAGCCCCTATTACATTAGAGGTGCCGAGATTTCAGTTTGAGCAACTCCCGTTGATTTAACATCTCGTGACGTCACAGCTCAAATTTTAAAAATAGTTCTATTCGTCCGAAAATATTACAGAATTTTTTAAACAGCTGCGCAGTTGAAATTTGTAAATCTTTTTGTTTTCGCCAAGTTTCATGCCAAATAAAAGTTGTTGGCGTTATAAGTAGCCGAAAATCAGAAACATCTTTTACATGAAGCAGAAACTCGACCAATTCATATCACCAATGATTTTAAACATCCCATATAACCACACACGTCAATTAGACGTCTTTTAAAGATCCATAGAGTCCAAAAGACGTCCTGGATACCTTTCGGATGTCATAAAGACGTCCATGGTAAGATGTGAACTGGATGGTCTTCTATCGACTACATCTGAACGTCGGATTGACATCCACGATGGATGAGTTTTGGTGTGTTAACATTTGGATCTGTAATAGACGTAATTTATATGTCCATGATAGATATAATTTGGACGTCTATGGTGGATATACTTAAGACAATCATAACGTCATAACATTCATAATCTTAAGACAATCATAATGATGTTATCTGGGCATATATTAAAAGTAAGTAATTAATTGCAATTGTAATTATTCTTGTTTACTGCTTCCATAATTTTAAATTATTGTTTGCCTCACAGTCCTTATTGGTAAATTACCTACATATATTTTGGTACAATGTATACATTTTTTAATCTTAAGACTTCAATTTCTGTTTCTTGTATATATTAAAAAGCAACTTTAAATTAATATATACATATTTCATTATGCAGAGAAATTCAATTTATTTCAATTAAATGTTGAAGTATCAAAAAATGTATTTAAGAATTAGCTTACTAAATTTTATTTATATAAAGTACTAAAAAAATCTCAGTGGATAAAAAAACATTTAATGATTGTTAAAAAATGAAAAATGTTAAAAAGCAATTTTAACTCATTTGTGTCATCTGTAAGTAATACATCATTGTAGCTTTTTATATTGTTGACCATGTTTCTTTCAATTATTGTATTTTATTTATTAAGAATTATGTGCAATGTAGATTATTCAACATGCTTACATTAATTATGAAGTTATTCTTAAATTCAATATTATACATCATTAAATTATTTGCATAATAATTTTCTTAATAAATGTTTTCAAACCGTTGGTTTATTTATCTATAACTTACCAAGTTTCACTGCACTTTAGAATAAATGAAATGTGAAAAGCTATAAGCAAAACTATTCAAACTATGTCTTGCCATCAAGTAGAATTGTACTTTGGGGAATACATGTGGTGAAAATCCAAAAACTAGGGCTTTTGATGAGAAACTATAAGCAAGCGCTAATTTATAGAAACTACAAAACCATATGCAAGTTGTTATATTTTGTTAAGAATCATGACTTCCTTTTTATTTCATTGGCATGGAAATAAAATAGTAGCTTTTTCTCTTTTATAGTGGTCCAGTTGCCTTTATAAATTCTAAATTCATTATTTACTGATGCATTCAGTCCCTGCCAATTTTTAGTACTTTAAAAATGTAATACTCATTTAAATAAGTAAATTGCTTGAATAACTTAATGCAAATTTTTAACTGAATAGCAAATAAAATTGTTAATAGTTATGGATAAATGAGATCAACAAGCATTTCGTTAAACAAAATCATCTAAAACTAAAAAAAAAAATTATCCAGGTTATAACTTTGCTAAAAAAAATCATTGTCATAAAGTCAATTGTTTTTTACATTTTTCAAATTAATATTCATGCTGCTCATGTATTTTCTAAGTAAATGAATTTTGTCGCTGCGTAATATTGAGTTTCCCAGGAATAATATGTGCCATTCATTCTTAAAAACTTGAATACTTCATTTTTTTTTTTTTTTTTTTTTTTTTTTTTTAATATTGGTCAGATAAATTATCACTCATATCTTAAAAAAACATAAAAATTGAAATTCTTATTTTATTATGATTTATTATGATTTTTTCTATATTTTTCATTATTTTTATCAAATAAGTAGTGCAAACTTACATGTCTTGATTCTTCTATCTAAACTACCTTACATGGAAATGAGTATTCAACATGTTTGAGATTAAAGCTGCAAGGTTTTTAAAATGATCGCATCTAAAAGTAAATGTAAATAAATAAATTCATAAATAAATTTATACTTAAATATCTATAAAATGTATAAAAATTCATATATAATTCATAAATAAAAAGTGAACATAAATAAAATTATTCAATATAAAAGTAAAAATCTGTTATCGTATAATATTGTAATCTATATTTGTCTTAAGTAAGCAGCAAAATTTATTATGCCAATTTATGATCGTTTTCATAATTCCATGTCATTAATATTTTTAGAACTTTTGTTCTATTTAAGTTTGACTCAAAATGAAAATTCATTTTTAAATAATTTTTAATGCTTGTTAAGAATTGGAAGCGAGCAAATCTTATTAAACTCAAAATGATTTTTTGTCATAGCTTTTGTTTTTATTTTTTTCTTCTATATTCAGTGTAATACAATTTTATTGTATTAGCTAAACATTCCATGGTTAATCTATATTTATGAGCATTTTGTTAAATTATTTACATTTTTTTTTAGTTTATATTTTCATCTATTTTCAGAATTGCTGATGAAAAAAATTAAAAAATATAAGAACGCATTTTCAAAAAGAAAATAAAAAAAAATAAATAAATAAAAGAAAGAAAGAGTGATTTTGCTGGACCTTTTTACCAGTCCATATAAGGACATTTTGAACGACAGTCATTTCTAAATGATGTTTTGACGCTAAGCAATAGTATCAGCAATATAGACCTTCTATATTGTAAACTTGAAGCAAAGCTGTTATTATAATTTCTTAATAGTTTCCTTATTCTTTACTACAATTTTTCCCAAACTGCTTCTAAAAATACATTTATAATTTAAATAATTAAGAAGCTTTTTTTGCAAAAGAAGAATTCTCTTGGTTAAAAAAACATTTAATTTTAAATAATAGTATTAGTTAAATTTATATGTGGTACTTTTTTTTTTAAATGTAACATGTCTATATATAATTCAAGTATAATAAATTTTCTCTTATTTATTTTTAATAGGAGTTATATTTTATATTATAAATCCTAGCATGTACGTACAGTTTAATTCAAGTAAAATGATTCCATTTCTCTTTTGCTGATTTGTTAATAGTAATTAACAGACACTGAAAGCAATTCTCGAAGTGAATCTGTATCTAAGTTAAAGCAGAGTAAAATTTGTTAAAAGGAAGAGAGCTGACAACGAGTTTTGTGAAAGTGCAGTGAATTATTTAAAACATTTGAGTGAAAAAAGAAACCGCCTGTGAAAGAAAATTTTAAACATTATGCTACCAGCAAAATTGCTTGTATAAAAAACAAACAAAAAAAAAATGATCTACAACTAGAAATTGTTAACTTAATAAAATTTATTTGATGAAGATTAAAAATAATTTTGTCTTTATTGTACACTTTTTCAATATTATAGATGAAACACATTTTTTTTAAGCTTTTAAAATAAATCAAAACATTTTATGATAATATATAAAATGTAGACATACTTTTAATTTAAATTTATTTTATTTAATTTTTACATAACACAAACTTATACGTGTATGAATTATAAATATCATAAATATTCTTTTCAATATATCTTTTTTTTTTTCATGGACGTATAAAAGCAATGTAATATGAATTTCAATGTATGTATTTCAATCTCAATAAATTATAAAAAAATTATCTATTCTCTTTTATTAAGTCGTTACTTACTGCGTACATTAAATTTTTCATAATTTTAGTTTTTACTATAATTATTCCTATAATTAAATTCTTGATAATGAAAAATTCAGAAGTGTGGTATTTATATTACAATTAAAATTTTAGTTTTAAGTCATGCCATATTTAAAATAAATTGCTTTAAATTAAATTGCCTTTGAATAAAACTTCATGGATTACCAAAATTACTATTTATTATTAAAAAAACTTTTAAAAAACGCTTATAATTATTTTGTAGGGACGTAAGAAAGTGAAAGTTAGAATAAAACAAAAGTAAACATTTATTACGACGACAAAAGTAAACATTTATTACGACGACAAAAGTAAACATTTATTACGACGTGATATTTAATAATAATAAACAAGATAAAGGTGTGATAAGGTACATTCAAAATAAACAAAGTTACTTAAGAACCGGATGGTTCACCTTCCATTTCTCACATTTCCCTTCTATATTATCTATCTCTTTACCTTTTATCAGATATTGAATATTTTAGAAGTTCACTCTGTTGGACAGTAACGCCATCTATTGTCAGTAGAGTTAATATAGATCTGTTACAATTTCATATTCTCTGAAAATCTAATTAAGAAGCTGCATTTTATTTCATGATAATTCTTTAAATTAAATAATTTAATGTATAAATGATGAAGACGAAATAGAAATTTTTATAAAATTATTCATTATATCAGAACTTATTTCTTGCGTGTAGTTTAAATAAATAGGTTCCGGAATTTTTTTTTTTTTTTTTTTTTTTTTTTTTTTTTTTTTTTTAGTTCAACATTAATTATTCTAATTTATAATACTTGAGAATTAGAGACGACCTTACAAAAATTTAGAAACAAATAATGTTAGACACAGAAAATCTCTCTTTTTTTATTTAATAGATGGAATATTACATAATATATTCGATTATGAATTGACTAAAAATTACATTGTAGCTGCGGAATAAGTAAGAAATAAATCTGTTCCGTAAGCCATCCTTGTATAATGAATAAATTTTAAAAATGAATTTGACAATCCAAGTATCAATTTACTGATTTAACTGCTCTTTAGAATTATGAAGTAGAAATATGCTATACCTTAATCTTTGGTAAACATACTCATATAAATTTTTAAATCTTAAAATTAAATTAAATCGTTCAAATTAACAAATATAATATATTTCTGCTCAGGATTTCAAGTTTTTACACTGATATTTCTTATAAAGTCGTTCAGCTGCTCTAAGCTTAGTGTAAATATCTATTGAGGTTATAAATAATTTATGCTAAATTCTTATAGAAGCTAATAAGTCCAATATGCATGAAATATTTTTAAAATAATATTGCAATTTTTTGTTGTCTGTAAGTTTGATAGTCATCATTTAAACATTTCTTCAATACCTGCAGAAAAAATACCATAAATTTTTTTTTAAAAAAATTAATTTTTTCATCTGACACAGAATGCCATAATATATTTTAAAAATAAGAACATCACTTTGTAAAAAAATACGTACAGGGATTGTTGAAAATCATGAAAAGCATCTCTGAAAACAATATGTATCTCTATATATAATATTATAGTATTACTAAATTAAATACGCATATATCAGTTTTTTGTACAATAATTGTTGTTTATAGCCTCGAAGATGTTTGTGAGGGTATTGTACATTACTGTTTGCTTCAGGCAAAATTAAAATAAGTGGTCTATCAGAGTTCTAAAACAGGCAGCTAGTGGTAGACTAGTATAGTAGGTGTATCGATAACCATTGGGGCACACCTGTTAAAAGCATTCAAGCATTGCGTCGAAAGCCATGAAAACCCAACGATTATAGCTAAGCAAACTCAGTGAGACAGAATTGTGAAAGGAAAGCAAAACTCGTAAGAAAACAAGCGCATATCAAAGAAAATTGTGATAATTTGACGAAAAACTACTGTGGCGAAAATAAATGTTGAGTCAAATGAACATCTACAAAACTAAGTATTGACTTATACATTTTGAAGGAAGTAGCATAAGTAAAATATTTAGCACAGAGCTACTGCTATAAAGCCATTTGTAACAGATGTTAGGCATTTTGAAAATTCATAGATGACCGCATGAGACTTGTCTCGCGAGAATCGCATCTGACCAAATAACGTCATTGATGTCTTAGTACGTCAGAAAAGGGGTGGAGCGTGAGATGATTCTAGATTTCAATCAGGTTCGAAATATCTGGGAACATTCCACGACATAAAGCTCTCATTGGTTATCATTGATTTAAGAATTCCATGACGTCACACAGATACAACATTTTACCTACATCATAACATTCCGTGACATAGAGCTCTCATTGGTGATCATTGATTTAAGAATTCCATGACATCACACAGATACAACGTTTTACCTACGTCACACTAAGACATCGACGAGACAAACTACAGCAGAATTCTCTGGAAGTGACGTTATTTTTCTATTGAATTTATATTTGACATTTTTCTGTAATTACATTTGTATTGAAAGATTAAATAAATTTTTTTGAAGCAGAATTTGAGCTTTGTGAAATTATAACTGCTTATTTATGTATATATTTCTTAATTTATTTGTATAAAATTTTAAAATATACGTAATTGCATGTAATTTTCCCTCTCTGCTTCGATAATTTTTGGATAATTTTTAACTTAATTAACTTATAATTATCTAACTAAACTAGAGCTTATATTCACATAAAAAGTTCATGTATCAAATTTGGTCAAAATCTCTCATTGAATTATAATATTACTTTTAATGTAATGTATTTTAAATAATACTTCAACATAATTCCACAAGTAGTAGTATAATTTATTTCTTGGAATAACAAAAAATTGTAATGCATTCCAGAATTTTTAAAAATTTAATTATTTAAAATTTGTTTTGCATACACAAATAATTAAATAATTATACAATTTCTCTTCATTAATTCCTTTCAGTGTATTCCATAAATTAAATTTAAAATATTCATGTTTTACAGATAAGAATGATTTGTCAATTATAACCAATTAAACAGGCCTCGTACAAATTTCTAAGAATCAAATTCCATAAATCAAATTAAAAACTTTAGAGGAAATACTGACATTCATATTTTATTATATAGGTAAATATATTATTTAGTAATATAATTTTTTAATAGAATATTTCCATAATGTTTCTTTAATAAAATAAAATTAAAACTTATTATAAAAAAATCATAACATCTAAACAATATCAACAATGTAAATTTGTAACAAAAATATAAACGTTTCTTGATTATATAAAAATCAAGTTCTATTTAATTTAAATAAAGGAATAAATTGTTTTAATTACATTAGATAAAATATATTCAATTTTGGAATTAATTTTGCTTAGCATTATATCTAAATCAATATAAAGGCATATTAAGTATAAGAAAATAAGCACGATTTTAATTTATTTCATTCGCATAAAAATTCAATTTTTAATAATCAATATAATTATTTGTTACAGATTTTCCCAAAATGTTTCATAAGTCAAGATAAACACCGTCCCCCCCCCCGAAGGCATTCGGTGAAAGAGGAGCGTGTGCGAAGGTAATCCAGTACTGGGGAAGCAGGCAAAAGGTACATTGGCACGAGGAGGAGGCAAAGGTCCAAAGGACAAGGAAATAAAGTCTCAAAGGTAGCGGAAAACCAAGCCACTGTGAATAATCACCAAAGAGGTAAAGTGGGGGTAAAGAAGCTAAGATGCTCCATTGAGCTCTTTCTGACTGGAATATGGGGCCAACACGGCCTTTATTTATACAGTAACAATATACAATGAAAGATGAGAAACAATAAAATATATACAGATTATTTACAATTTACAGTTTGTGAGATAAAATGGGAGAACAATATGATTGAGAAAAGTGAAGTTAGCCTACACAGACTTGGGATTCAAGCTGCAGGTGAAGTTCTCGGGAGAAGATTTCTCGAAGTCCAGTTCTGACCTTGGGAGAGTCGAGAAGGTGTTTGATGTTAGCATGTTGGAAATTCTTGGGAAGGCATTTGGCACGAATGACGTTGTATTGTTCACAGTGTAGAAGTAGTTGTTCAGGGGAACAGATTTCTCCGTCGTGAATGCAAGTATCATCTTTATAATGAAATCGTTTTCTGTAAGTTCCAAAGGTACCGTGTCCTGTCAGGAACTGATTTACGTAGAAATCGCCTGAAATGCGGGTACGAGAGACATTAGGGAAGAAGAGGTGGAGTCTTCTGGTTTTGTTGGAAGAGTCCCAAAGTTGCTGCCACTTTGTGATTTCATAATCCTCTGTGATTTTCTTAATCTGTTGTCGACTATAGGGAACTGTGTGTTGCACCTGTGAGAATGTAGTGGCCTCTTTGGCCACAACGTCGGCTTCTTCGTTATGGAGAATCGCCACATGTGTATTTACCCAATGAAAAGTGAAGGAGTTGGAGTGTAGTCTAAGTAGCTGTTTTATTTCTTTAATTGTAGAGCTAAGAACATCGGTTGAAGAGAGAGCCTGAAGAACCGATCTGGAGTCGGTGTGTATGCAGCAACCTAAGTGATGAGTGACACAGTGTTGAATAGTGTAGAGAATGGCAAGGGCTTCCGCTTCAAAGACAGTTGCTTCATTATTCAATCGGATTTGGAATTTCTTGATAAGATTGTCGTTTCGAAAGATGAACGATGAACAGCCAACTAGGTTACCAATCTTGGAGCCATCAGTGCAGGGGTAGTCGTCTTGATGATTTATCTCAGAAGTCCAGTTGATGTTCTTGCGCTCCCAGGGGGGGGGTCTAAGTTGAGGGCGAAAATCCAGGCGTTATCTTTATTAAGAGAAATATCTCCAACTTTAATCTGGGAGCCTTATCTCCAAAGCTTGTACCTTGATTTGAGGGTCTCAGCCTTGAGATGTAAAGGAACGCAGCCTGCCAAAACCTGGAGGACCAAATGTTTAATAAAACAAATGTTGAATATCTTTCATGATGGTGCTTTTTTTATGCTTATCAAAATAACTGTTATCTTTTGTGTCCCATAGACATCTTTGCATGATTTATAAGATTAATAATTAATTTAGAAAAAGATTATAGATTTTTAAAAATTTATAAAATATACTTACTCTTGTATTGATCTATTAAAAATTGCTCTTCATATAATGAAAATTTAATACATTTATTGGAAGCCATTTACACGAGATACGCACAAAAACGAGGTAAAAACGCAAATGAAATTCGCGGTGCCTTGCCAGATATTTCTAATTCGCTGGAAAACGTAAAAGTTCTCTCGGAATGCCAATTTTGTGACGTTTTCTGATTTCCCTTGTTCTCCGGAGTTTTGCCGGCGTCAGTTCTCCGGCGAATTCTTCCAAATTTGCGCCCAGCCAAAGACGGCGTCTTAATAGGATTGCCTACCGAATTTGCAGCTTGTCTCAATCGAAAACAGTATATATGGTGGAGCAAGGACCATAAAACATGAACTGCTAATCAACGGAAACCTGTTTTGTTCTTCGATGACTCCAATGGACGACTTTAGTGTGACGTCAAAACCTAGCAACCGTTTCTAAACAGACGTTGTTAAGGGCCTTAGTGTGACGTCAAACGTAACAACAGTTTCTAAGCAATCGTTGTTATTCGCCAATTATCGTTGAATCGCCATTGCTTTGAGTGATAGATGTTTAAATTGCTATTTCTTATTTAAAACTTAATATTTCAGGATAACGTGTTTCAGAAAGCTTATTAGGGATATCCCCAAAATATATTGGTTACGGGAATTCCCATGTTGTGGCAACATTGGCAACGATTGTTTGGAAAAACTTGTAGTGAATGACGTCACGACTAATGTTGTCCATTTCTCTCTTATCCATGCACCCGAATTATATGTTGTGAACTTCCGCAAATGTTTTTCCCCAAACTGTCTCCTTCCTAAAATGCTGTATGAGCATGGTTACGCTTTAGTCTGGAGTAGGTTCCTATTTCATATTACATGCATAAATCATTAACAATAACAATATAATTATTTTGGGTGACCAAAACTGCTTTCTACTGTGTATCAAAAAGACATTGTTTTCATTGTTGAATACATATATCAAGAAGATAATTCCCCGAAGTCAAACTGTTCAATCGTTATTTTTGAAACATGATGTCTTCATTCTACTCTTTCTCTGGCCTACCCAATCACCAAACTTGTGAATTATAGAGCTCTTTAGTCTATTTTATAAAAATGGAGAGAAATTCGTTATCCCCCTTTTGTGTGTGCAGGAATTAGAACCGTTCCTTCATAATGAAATACAATATCCCATTTATTAAAATACAAATCTAACATATATGTCCATTTAAATAAGGATTTAAGTGGTTTTAACTACCAAAGATGCTCCCACACCACATTAAGAACGAATTAAATCTTTTGTAAATTTCTTCATCATTATAAAAAGCTCTTGCAAGTTAACTTTTTTTTATTATTTTTGAAGAATATGAATTTTTATAAAAGGATTTGAATGAATTGCTTATTGAGCTTTAGGATGCTGAATGCACTAATCACTATAGTGCAGAATGTACTAGTAGAATAATACATTTCATTCACCGTTTTATTTTATTCTAAATTTTATAACATCATAAATGCTTGCGTATTAATTTATTTAAAATTAATTTCAAAATTCTTCTCTGAAATATTATTTGATATGATGGGAAGCTCGATAATAATCTATACCTTAAAATTCCATGAATATTATTTCGTATGAAGAAAATAATATATATTTTTAAAAATGTGTTTTTAGCAACAATAGTTATAAAAGAAGTAAATATAAACTATAGTGAATAGTTTAACTTCATGTTAGATAAAATCTCTATTTACGAATGAAGTAATAAGTCACTAAATAAACCTATGTATATTGAGATTCAAATAGAAGTCATTTCAATGCATTTTATTATTTTTTTTTTTTTTTAACGTGGACGCTTCAAGCTCCTGATTTGTGGAACAAAATTATACAAAACTTGAACATGATAGACAAAATAAAGCTGGAGGATGATTATCTCCACGTACTTTAAGTTAACATGCTTCTCCATGTAAACTTAAGGGATATGGAAACAACTTTTGCAATCCTTTTCTTTAGTTTTAATTTTTTATTTTCTTTGTGTGTAGGAAAGAAATACGATTTCTTTTTTAGAGGTATATGGATGCTTAAATATCAATGCAAATGAAATAAATTTTCGCAGATGAAACTATCTCATTACTTTTCTTGGATTTCATGTTTTTTAATAGTAAACATTTTATTACCATTGTTTGAAATGTTAAATATCCTTAAAATAGGTATATAAATATCACTAAAATACCATTAAAATATTTTACATACCTTTGTAATTTATTAATATAATTTAACTAAAAAGTAGTTCATTTGAAATTTTCATAATATCTTTTATTAGAAAATTAGTATACCTGAATTTAAGGTTTTTTTGAATGAAAAGTTCAACACCATATTTTTTGTCATCGACTATATATTTCTATGCTAAGTATTGCCAATAATTAAGTTACGAAGAAATTTTATAAAATAACAAAATTTAACTTCGTGAAATTTATTTGCTTTTCTTAATTCATCTATTTAATTTCAGTTCATCAATGCCCAAACTTTCTGTTCTTCATAATATCCATGCTTTCTTTTAAAAAATAAAAAACTTTTGCTTTTAAAAAATGTGCAGTTACAATTTTCATTTCACTCACACACGTTGCCTGACATTTTTAGATTCTGTTTGGTTGAAAGTAGCTGAAATATGAAATATAGTCATAAGTAAATTTTAATATATGTATATGTGAATATATGTGTGGGTCTTTTTTTGCATATATGAGTGTCTTGTGTGTGAGTGTTAAAAAGAACTTAAACTAGTTTAAATTAAGGAATAAATTTTATTTATACGAGAAAACTGATTGCGCAATTTAAACCAAAAAGTCAAATTATCAGTTTTATCTCTATAAAAAAAAATCTAACATATGATCATGATAACAAATACATTAAACGGAAATATTTGACACCTAGTATTTGTGAACTAAATTTAAGAAATAATTAGAAATGGATGTTGTATTTTTCAACAACAAAATATCAATTTAACAAATCAATTTAATTTTGAATTTGATTGGAAATCTTAAATTGCAATTTTTCATCATATTTTTAGAGGTTGACTTCAAATTTTTAAATTTTGCATGGAATCAATTACATATAAACTTATTTTACTTTGAGTTTTATACATTCAACTTATTTTGCTTATTTTTTGTAAATTGAACTCAGTGCTTTCTACCTTTATTGCCTATCGTGCTCATCAAGAGTGTAAATCAGTCAGTGAAACTGAGAGCACTATTACTTGTATGCAACTCAACATCTACGCTATTAACCACGTAACAATAACGATAAGATTATGTATCTCAAAATGCATGGACAAGCATTAAAACTGCTCCCTACTGCATAATAAAATGCTTGCGTTGATTTAATAATGAAATTATCTTTTAAATGTAACAGCAATAAAAATTCACTAAAAACAAAATTTTCCTTATAAAATATTATTTCTCACTTTAAATTCAATTCAATTATTAAAGTATTGATAAATGCCTAAGGAACACAAACATAATTTTATTGATAGTAAATATCTATTAATACAAAAAAACTGTAAAAATATTACTTTAAAAAGGAATTATACAGAGGCTATACCTACTTTTTTAGACGATTTTGGTAGTGTAAAGATCAAATAACATTCTCATTTTGTGTTTCATATGTTTAGTTAGATAGTCCTTGTTCTTAATTATCATTCTAGATCGTGATTTCCTTGTTAATAAAGCTTTTTATAATACTGAAAGAGATATTTTGTTCCATTTCTCTTGAACACATCTTTCTTAAATCCACAAAACGTTGTAGATCGGCGTCTGGATAATGCTGATTTTAAGAGTTCAAAGGCACAAAAATCCATCGGTCATGCATCTGGAGAATTAGCAGGAATATCGCTGAAGGGTAGGATTTTAGTTCTTGTTTTTGTCCTATTTTTCTAAATTTTTTACCTTGCCTTCGTATGAAACACTAGCGACAATCATAAATCGTATAGAAAAATTTTCTTTTGACAGTTTAAACCATGAAGCACGCTGTTTCTTTCTTTAGGATAATTTAAAATCTTTTCGCAATAATTTAAATTAACTCAAGCATTTATTGTTACATTTTTCTCCTGATATGAAAATTACACTAGTATAATTTTTATACCTTTTTTAACAATCAAATCAGAGTAAAAAATTTATTTACATTTGAAGCTAAACAGTTTAATTTATTCAAAAAATTCCTCTAAGTTGAATAGCTTTCTTTTAGCATCAAAGATCTTACTTTTGTAATAAATCATGTTTTTCTTTGTAAAAGTATTAGGAAGATTTTTGGTGGATGGTGGGTGTAATTAAGACATTCATAATGGATGTCATTTGGACATATAATAAAAATAGGCATTAACTGTAATTGTAATTATTTTTGTTTATTGCTTCCATAATTTTAAAATATTGTTTGCATCACAGTCTACAGTCGTTTATCTCCACATTAGGAAGACATTTTTAACGAAGTAAGTTAAAAAAATAATTGCTTTCCTTTAATCGATTCATATTTTAGTATTTTTAAATAACTTATTTTTATTCCAAAGAAGTCATAATAGAAATAAAGTTTAAAAACTGAACAGTGTTTCTTAAGTGTATTTTTACTTTAAAAAATTACATTTGTAACTATTTTAACCTAAAGTTTAAAAAAATACATATTGCAGCACAGGTGCCATATAATCCATGCGCCAAATTCTGTAATTGGTGATCTTTTAGCAGATATTCATTTGTTTCTGGCAACCTGATTATTATTACGACATAGAGATGAAGACCAATAAGAATTAAGGTAAAAATTCAGTTTTGACAACTCTAGTGCTTACGTCATCGCGACGAGATTAGAACATTTTGTTCCATTTCAGTATTTTATTAGAAATTTTTGCGAGTTAACTTTGTAACATTTTTTAGTGTGTTTTACAATTTGCTTGACATCTTGTATACTTAAATTCCTGGTTGTATTGCTCTTTTTCATAATCACTTTGAATAATAATTTTTGTGTTCTGCATTTATTCTTTTCTGTATTTATCAAAATTGTTAAGATTAATTATGTATGTATCTCAAAATATCGTTTTAAAATACCAAAGTGTTTTTATTTCTGGACTGACGTTCAATTTCTCCGGTGGTAAGAATATTTTTGGTCAGAATGGAGAGGCTAATCGCTTTTTCTGTTTTAAATTGTGTGAAAAAAAAGGGAATTCTGCTAGAATTTTTGCATGAAATTGGAGGCTTATAGTTTCATTAGGAAACGAGCGCTATGAACTTTTAACTGTTAATCACAGTGTCACTTTCGTGGATGAAACTATAGGATGCCATACAAATACTATTAATAGCACATGGAGGCAAGTTAAGAGTAAATTGCCGACACATAATCACCAAGCGGATTTTAAATTTTATTTATTCCGTAAATCCTGTGAAGAAATAAAATTGGACCCATTTAACGTTTTTCTGGAAAATCGTTGGAAAAATTAATTGGGATGAATTTAAAGTTACTGTTTAAAATTGTGTCGATATATTCTTTCTTTAGTTTATTTATGGCATTTTTATAACTTATATTATTACTATAAAATACTATATATAAAATTAGTATACACATTTTTAAAATTATTGTTTCTATATTTAATTTTTTAAAGATATTATATTTAACAATTTAATTTGTACTTAATAATTTATATTTATTCTTTTCCGAATGTTGCTTTATTTTTCATTATTATTCGTGTTCGGATTCTTCTGGAATTTTCGTTAGAATTCGTATTCCGATTTTCTTAGAACTGGTATTTGCCTTTTCGAAGTTCCATATTTTTCCTTATTCACATCCGTTTCCGAAGTAATTTCGGAAACGAATACGAATAAGGAAAATATTCGTATTTTCTAATGTTTCATTTTCTGTTCTAATTTTTCGTTTCCTTTAAATTTTATTATATTTCATTAATATATATTCACGTTCTTTATTTATCAGGTTTAAATTTAATATTTAGACATGTAAAGTTTTTCAAAAACGATTTTATTATGTCACAATTACAACATATTCACGCGACATTACCTCACCATGACGTCATCTTGGCAACGATGATTCATCGTCGCCAAAAATTATAAAATGTGCTTGATAGTCATGTCACAATGTGTATAAACTTATTAGTATATAAACAAAATAAACTGTATTTTTCAAAAATAAATCTTTATTGCATATGTATGTATTAAATTACATTTATATAATCCCAATTGCACTCATCACAGTTAATTATTACATCTTATACTCTTCCAAAAAAATTTCTTAGACTAAATTTTAATATTTTTCAAAGAAAAGGAAAAGTTTTGTTTTTCTGTAAACAATATAAAACACAAATTTCAAAATATTACTTATAAAATAATATGGATTAAAAAGTACTAATTTAATTAGAATGACAAAATTCTATAATATTTAATATAAGATATAAAAAAAAATAAATTTTCTAGTAGACAAAGATTTGAGCAATGATTTGAGAAAAATTTAACAAATGTATAAAAAAAAATTTAATTACTTAAAAACTAAATTTTCACCTTGTCTAGTGTTTATCCACTAAAATACATCTATGAAAACTACTTAGTATAGAGCAGTGCTTATGAATACATCCAAATCTTGTTCATGAATCGTCCAATGCCGACATCTTGTAGACGTATAATGGAGGTGAAATGGGTGGATATTTGACGTGCCATAGATATAAACTGGACCAAAATGAGATGTCTACTGGATTAGAGTACATCCACCCGATGATGCCATATCGACGTCTGCTGGACGAAATTGTGTTGTATGGATTGTTACTCATGATATTTTAGAAAAATTATATAGAATTTAAAAAGGAATCAATTTTACATAGGTTACTAATTTCAGCTGAAAATGCCTTCTCTTCTCCAATGTCTCTCGGCTTGTAGTTTCCATAAATTTTCTCTTGCTTTTAATTTGGTTTCAAAAGTCATAGTCTTTATAATTTTACCACACGTATTCTGCAAGATACAATTCTATATGACGGAGACCATACTTTGAATATTTTTGTACACAACTTTTCTTATTTCATCTATTCCAAAGTGCAGTAAAACTCAATAATCTATAGACAAATAAGTTTACCCTTTGATGATGGAAATTACTATCCATATAAGTTATTGCATATTTAATATTGAATTTCCAAGAAACTGCACAGTTAATGTAAGCATGTAGAACATTTTATAGCACAAAATGTTTTATAAATAAAACATAAAAATAAAAATAAAAAAACATGATAAATAATATAAAAAAAACTATAATGATTAACTTATTAATGACCCAAATATTATTAAGTTTTTTTGCATCATAGAAATAAAAAATACTAAATTTCAAGAGCATCTCTAGAATGCAATGAATTTAAATCACAAAAATAGTTCTTTTTGAATAATATTTCGTAAATCATTTATAAGACATTTATATGTTATTAAATCAATGTTGGTAAATACTTGCACAACCTAATTATATCTGTTTTTTTTTATGTAAAACAATAACATTGGATTTTGGAGTAGTTTCATGGTTAATAAAATACAGAACAATTGCAAATGAAAAATAAAATATATCTAAACATTATTTTGATTTCAATTATAATTTAAGTTCAAATAAAAATCACATTTTCATGATAACCAAACTTTGTTATGAACAAATATAAGAAAAATCAAACCTACAAACACCGTAACTTTTTGAAAACATCCTTGGATCTTGGATCTGGGGTTTTACAGAGTGTCGGCCTGCGAAGCAGGCCTTTACTCTTTCATCTGTTTTTCTTCCGAAATGGAATGAAGCTGACTGTAATCACTTGTAACGCTTATTTTCAGCGGAGTAGGAGCAATGTTTTCCTTAGGACCAATCAGCGGAGATCTGTCTTATCTTGATGGGCGTGGTTAATATCACTTTAACTCTCTTTAAGTAGTTTCCTAAGTGAAATACTTTCAAGTGTGAATAGTAATTTAATAATTTTATTTATTTTATTTTATTTATTTATTTATTTTTATTTTTATTTTATTTTATTTATTTATTTTATTTTTTTTTTAATGAACAAAATACAAAATATGAGCTTTGTGGGCTAATTATAAGAAACATAATGAGAAAAGTTATTTACAGTATATACAATATGTGGGATATATACAATTATGAAAGTTCATTTACGCTTAGGAACATCTGTGAAGCTATAGGCCTGTGATGGCTCCATTCTGGAATATATTTGTAGTTGAAAATCTCATTAAAGTTTGCCGTATTGCAATTAATTGCGTTATCATAAAATTTTTTATTTAGTTTTTGAATGTGGGCGATAATATCTTCTATTTTGAGGTCTTTTTCAATATTTTTGTTTCTGATGTAGTAGGGTACTCCTGCTATAATTCTTATAATTTTGTTTTGGAAATTTCTAAGTTTTCTTCTTTCATTTTTTCCTATGTTGTTCCACACTGGGGAGGCATATGTTACTATTGGGCGAATCATGAAGATATAAAGTAGTCTTTTAAGTTTGCGATTGAGTTTCGATTTCTTTCCTATTAAATGTTTAATACAGCCAAATGCTGAGTATGCTTTTTTAGTAACATTATTGATGTGTTGAGTCCAGGTAAAATTTGAAGTAAGGGTTAGTCCGAGATATTTGGCAGCTTTGACTTGTGGGATGATTTTATTGAACAGGATGAGATTATTATTGTTTCTGTGTTTCATTTTGGCTCTTTTCTTTCTACGGAAAAGTAGAGTTTGAGATTTTTCAGCATTGATAACTACTCTCCAGTCTTGGCACCAGTTTTCTATTCTATAGAGTTCTTTTTGTAATTTCGAGATGGCATGATTAGGATTGGTTGATTCAGCTATCAATGCTGTATCATCTGCATAAAAGGCGATGTTAATTGTTGTATCTTGGGGAATAGGGAAATCATATGTGTAAAATAAATAAAGAATGGGCCCCAGGATGCTACCTTGAGGAACTCCAGCATTAATTTGCAGGGTGATGGAAGTTATATCATTTTGCTTTATGTGAAAAAATCTATTTTTAATATAATTATTTAAAATATGAATGATATCTGAATTTAGGTTAAGTTTAATTAATTTATAAATTAAGCCTTCATGCCAGACTTTATCGAAAGCTTTGGAAACATCAAGCATGGTCATTACTGTGTATAAATTTTATGCATATTTTTGCCAATAATTTCAGTTATTCTAAGTAGCTGTTTTGTGGTAGAAAGGTTACATCTAAATCCATATTGTTGATCAGGAAGTAATTTTATGTATTGGTAAATTCTATTGAGGATTATTTTTTCAAAGATTTTTCCTAAAGTAGGAAGCAAGCTGATAGGACGATAATTTTCTGGTTTTCTTGGATCTTTTCCTGGCTTCGAAAAGAGAATGATTGAAGCAGTTTTCCAAATTGATGGGAAGATTGAAAATTTCAAGCAGTTGTTGTAAATAATCATGAGTTTCTTGATGTATTCCATGGGAAGTTTTTTAATCATATTATTGTTGATGTTGTCATGTCCAGGAGCTTTTTTAGTTTTAATTTTCTTGATAATTTGAGTAAGTTCACTGAGGGTTGTGGGTTCGATACTAGTGTAGAGGGGGGTGTGATTTAGGAAATTGTTAACTGTATGTTCTATAACTTTTGTAAAATTTAAGTTAATATTTTTGTTTGGTTGGAATTGGTTGTAGAGAGATTTGGCAAAAATATCTAACTTTTCATGGATAGAGTAGACAGGTCCATTTGGTCCTTCAATGTATGAATTAATTTGTTTTTTATTACTTAGCTGTTTTGCTAAAATCCAGACTGAGTTGTTTTCTGTGCTGAGATTTATAATTTTATTATTCCAATTTTCATGTCTGTGTTCTGCACAACGTTTTTTAATTATTTTATTTAACTGATTGGTTTTAGTTTTGAAGCTTGGGTTCAGGGTTTTTTGATATTTTTTGCGAATGCGGTTTCTTTCCTTGATGAGGTTTCTGATATCTGTAGGTAATTTGAGATAATTTTCTTCAAGTTTTCTGTGATTAGTGGCCATTTTCTTTGCTTCTAGAATGTCTTTAGTGAAATTGTTAATGTTTTCTATGATATGATTTTCAATTTCTTGCTTATTTATTATAATTGGTTGACCTGGTAGAATGATTTCTTCGATTTTATTTTGTTCTCTATTAATTTTATCTTGTAAGATATTGTAATAAAGTTGCCAGTTGGTGTAAGAGATAATCTTGTTGGTTTTGCTGTTTTTATGGAGGCCAATGCACCCTGTGACAGGCAGGTGGTCTGATGAGAGTTCAATTATAGTATTAGCAGAGATAGGAATATTACTGTTGGTAAGAAAAAAGTCCAAGATATCTCCATGAGTATTATGTGGGCTGAAGTGTGTTGGTTCAATGGGAGCTATGATTTTTATATTATGATTTTGCAGGATATTTCTAAGAATTTTTCCATTAGTATTTGTAACTCTGCATCCCCACAGTTCATTTTTGCTGTTCAGATCTCCTCCAAGAATAGTAGGAAATTTGTCATTAATAATATTAATGATGTCTTTTTCGCTGGGTTCACTTTGAGGTCTATTGTAGTAACTGATAAATTTAATGTTCAGATTATTGGGAAGGTTGACAATAATTGATGTTTCTTCAAAGCCTGTGCCAATAGTAGAGCTGAATGTTGTTGAGTTAAAAGAGTTTTTGATAATAACAGCAGTTCCTCCTCCTTTGTGGTGAAGTCTATCAGTTCGGTAGATGTTATAATTAGGAATTTTAAAATTTGATTGGGGAGTCAGATGTGTTTCAGTCAATAGAATAATATCTATATTGTGTCTGTCGATAAATTCTGCAAATTCTGAGATTTTATTGTTTATTCCATTTGCGTTCCATGTTGCAATTTGTATTGGTGTGAAATTTCTTGGGTTGTTACTCATTATTATTTATTTTGGTTTCCTGGTTTTTGGCTATTGCCTCATTTAGTTGTTTTATCTGGGCTGTTAGTTCGAATATTCCAGAGCCTTTTACATAATTGATTAGGGTTTGTAGTTCTTCCACTACTGTGTTAGCTTCTGTTATTATATTTTTGGTTTTATTTAAAGTTTCATAGTTATTTACTAGTGCGTTAGCATATGTTAAATTTGGGTTTGTGCTTGGAACAATTTTGCTTTGTATTTGATCATTTGATATCTTGTTTTTATTTTTAGGAAATTTACTACATCCTCTGTAGCTTGCAGGGTGATTTTCTCCGCAGTTCGCACAGATGGCAGGGAGAGTTTTGGGTTTTGTACATTGTGTATGGTGGTGTTCTCCAGCGCATTTTACACATTTAAATTGATGGTGACAGGAGGTTTGTGCATGATTAAAACCCTGGCATCTGAAGCATTGAGTGGTCCCTTTACGACCTCTGTAAGTTTCTACTTTTATTACTAAGTTGAATAGATGTGTTAGATTATAGATTTCCTTAGCCTTTTCATTTTTTGGAAGAGTGACTATGTATAGAGGTAGATTAATTTTGTTTCCTTCAACTTTTTTAGACATTTGGGTGGTATTTATAATCATAAACCCCTCATTTATGAGTTCAGCAGAGATTTCTTCTGGTGTATATATAGGAGGAAGATTTCTGATGACAATTTTTAAGTTTTTATCCTCAGGAAGTAGGAAGGTGTGGTAAGAGATATTATTATTGTCAAGTAGTTTAGTAATCTGACGATGAGTTTCAGGCGTCTCTAGTTTTAGGGTTAGAACCTCGGTTCCGGTCATTTTTCCTGTATATCCTGTGATGTTATTACTCTTGAAGATTTCTTGAATTGATTTCCAATTAACGTTTTTATCTTTGATGACTATAGGGGGAACCCTATTATTCTTTTTGGCAGTAGTAAAATTCGTTTCGGTGTTTTCCTGGTTTTCTTCTTGTGAACTATTTGTATCATTTGTTTTCTTGTTTGTAGTATTAATGTTTTCGTTGTTTTTTCTTTTATTATTAATGATTCTTTGCGGTTTATAGTTCTGTTGTGGTAGTGGGGGGAATTCTATGTTGGAATTTACTGTGTTTTCCTCTTCTATTTGCATTAGTGTTTCAAATCTATTTAGTGTTGGTACAGTGAATGCCGGAGGTCTATTTAATGTTTTAGTCGGTGATTTAATCTTGTTTGTTGATGTTTCGGTCCTATTTTGATATTTCGCAAGTTTCTCAGTCAGCTTTGTCAGCTCTAGACTATGTATGAGAAGAAGCTCAATGTCATTAGGAGACATTTGAGAGTTGCTAATTTTGTGAATGTAGTCCGTAGTTATCCTAATTTTACTACTGATTGCTTGAAATTCGATGTCCTTGTTCGATTACAGGTCGAGTTCTGTCATGGCCCTAACCGTGGTGGGGGCAGGAGTGCAGTCCCCCGCACCATTGTCAGCTGACAAAGGCAACCCTGAAAAGGGCAAACCATCAGTCTGACGACAGGCGCCTGTGTTTATTGTTTCAGTCCCGTCTCCTGGAGGAGAGGGAGAATAGATTTCCATATCTATTCAGAGGTCTTCAATCTTCTAAGTCTTCAGTGAAAGAGCTTGATGCTTCCCCAATTGAAAACATCCTTGATAAAGAAATAAATTAAAATGTTGATAAACAAAAAATAAAACGATAACGATTAAAATTTAAGAATCGACGGAATTAATGAAATTTAATCTCAATTATATATATATATATACAAAGTAAGTAAATTCTTAAAAAACAAAAACGCAATCAAACACCTTAGAAAAATATGTCGCCATATTGGATTTAACTTGTTGTAATATATTTTGGAAAAATCTTGGCTACCTTTAAAAGACCAACCTTATCATGGCATACTGGGAAAAACTTGGCAATACCTATCGATTCAATATTTTCTTATCTTGGCATTTCCTACATTGGGGAAGCCTTAGGTAGGACCAATTTTGGCATACCTAATATTGGGGTAATGGTGGCTCCCGTTATTGGTCCATTATTGGGTTTATCTTAACATTATAGGGGAAACAAAACAGTTAGGCAATGTTTTAACTGCCAACGTTTTCACCACTCAAACGATTTCTGCCATATGCCATAAGAAAATTGCCTGCTGCGTGAAATGTGCAGGAGCATATAATACAAATAAATGTCCCTAGGACAATAAAATTAGAATCCCCAGTATGCTGCAATTGTTATGGGAATCATCCTGCAAACTATCGGGGCTGTAAAAAATTCTCCAAACCCAAACCGAAAACGAAAATATTCAAAAGTAACCATAAAAGAGAAGAAATCTTATACGCAAGTATAGTGGCTGGTCATAAAGAAACCTCGACTACCGTGGCACTCGAACCCGCACCCCCCTCAATCAATGCAACTGTTCCAAGCAATGGACAAAATCAAAATTAAAACGACTTTAATGATTTATTCCCACTCTTAAGAGAAATAAGATAAGTATTTAATGGAATTAATATTCCGGAAACCATCAAAAGAATTCAGTCCAAAACTGACCCAATGGATAAAATGTTTGTCCTCATGGACATGTTTAAATAAATTAATAACACCCCTTAATGTGTGCCATACAACGGAGATTTCTAGTTTTAGCGTGGAATTCTTGTGGTATTAGAAACAAAATGGTCAAATTTCGTGACTTTGTCAATGAGCATAATCCAGATATAATCTTAATTCAGGAATCATTCCTAACAAATAATGTAAATATTCACATTCCAGGATATGCGTGCTATAGAAATGATCGCTCAAGAAATGCCACCCTAGTAGGGGATGGGACAGTTATTTTTGTCAAGAGTAGTCTCCAACTCTACCAAAACATGACCCACAAATTAATTACGATTGAGGCAACCTTGGTCACATTGACCCTGCCAACCCTACCCCATATTACATTCTGCTGCACATATATCAAACTTAGACTACAATATCAATACATAAACATTGATCTTGAAGCAATGCTTACAACAAACTGTGATATTTTAATACTTGGAGATCTTAATGTTAAGCACACTGCATGGAACTGTAGGTAACACAACAAAACAGGTCAAATAATTAAAAAATTCACTGATATACCCGAACTAAAAATTCATGCACCTGAAACACTCACGCATTTTAGTGCTAATTCAGCAATAACAATTGATATTGCACTCATCAGAGGAATTAAATATAAAACTAAAATTTACACAATAACGGAACTCAGTTCAAATCATAATCCAGTCATGATCGAGTTTGACTTTAATGTTTTCCTTTTGATTAATACTCCCACTCTTCATAACACGGATTGGATCAAATACAATCAAGTTTTAAATAATAACCTGTTTAATATAATTAATACAAACACAAGAGATGAAATTGAAAACGAGACGATTCGCTTGGAGGAGGAACTGCTTGCAGCACACCGCGAATCAGAAAAAAAAACCCTACTCCCCCGTTCCACTACCTCAGAATTTTGAAAGCAAACAGAAACAAACCCAGGAAGCTATATCAAATTAGCAGAGACCTCCGAATAAAAAATCAAAATAATAAATCGAATAACGAATTCAGAGCCAAGATAAGTTCATGATATTTAGAGAAATGAAGAGAAAAATTAGAATCATTAAATACTCACGACCGATCCATTTGGAAGACCGTCAGTATGTTCAAGAAGAAACAGTATTTTCCGTCCATTCAAGGCCGAAATTCATTTGCATACACAGACAAACAAAAAGCAGAAGCAATTGCTGAGGTTTTTGAAACACAATTCACAACTATGACCTACACGACACCAGAACCGAAGATCTGGTTGCAACATACTTATATTTCTCTCCAGACCAAAAACACAAGTCATACAAAGCACCACCCCTTTGGAAGTAATGGCAATAATCAAGAAATTAAAGGATAATAAATTCCCAGGAATTGACGGGATAACAAAGAAAATGCTAAAGAAAATATTAAACAAAACATTATTCAGAATTACGATGCTTATTAACGAGATATTAAGAATAACGTATTTTCCTCAAAAAAGGAAAATTGCAGTAATAGTACCAATATTAAAACCAAAACAAGTCAACTACCTTCTATCAAGCTATAGACCTATTAGTCTACTGCCCTCTCTAAGCAAAATAACGAAGCAATAATTCTAAATAGACAAGATGAATTTTTAAAAGACAATAGTATTCTTATCCCTGAAAAACATGGGTTCAGAAAATCATATTAAAAAACGCATCAACTTATGAGAATAGGGAAATCATCACCCAGGGATTTCAACATAAAAAAAGTACAGGAACAGTTTCTCTTGGTAGGGTCAAAGCTTTCGATCGAGTTTGGGTTGGTGGACTTGAACACAAACTCATAAATATTGGTCTACCTGACCCAATCATTAGGATACTAATATCATATCTTTTGGGACGAAAGTTCCAGGTTCACATTGGTACTACATACTCAACACGTAGAGGACTACTTCCACCCAGTGTAATTCAGATCAAAATCGAAATTATACCATGACCACAAACCTGTAAATATTTAGGAGTAACTTTCGACAGAAAATTTACATGACACCCCCATCTGATCCAAATTATTAAGAAATTTGAATAGAAAACAGCTTCATTATACCCACTTGTCAACAGGAATTCAAAACTTTCCATAAAAAATAAAGTGCTCATTTATAAAGCATATCTTCGACCACTTATTTCATATGCCTGCCCTATCTGAGGTTACACCTATGATAGTAAACTTAAAAGACCTGGAAAATCTCCAATATAAACCCCTTAGATGGGCATTTAAGGCTCCCTGGTTCATTAGAAATCAAAAAATCAGACAAGAATTAAAAATCCCTATCCTGAGATAATTCTTTGCGAAAATATTATATAACACGTTTAAAAATAGTGATAAAACTAATAACGAAAAAATAATTAGCCTTCCGTTCTATAATGACATAAATACCCAAAATAGATTCCGTCCTCGCTCATTGTTCAGATATTGCCCAAAGTTTCCTCACCAACCACCATGAAATAAACTGTAAATAGAAAAGTTTTCTTTGATAACTACTTCTTTGTATGAAAAAAAAGACACTAAAAAGATAAAAGAATTTTTTTTTTGTTTCATCTCATTCCATATGTGAAAAAGAAAAATGATGATGAAAAGTGATTATATGCATACTAAATGCATATATAAAAATTTTTTAATATATATGTATATGTAAATAAATAAAATCTAAAGAAAGATAAAGAGAGATATTGTATTGCAGACCAAGTTATACCTTGTTAATATTATAGCGTGTATAAATTCTTATAAATACCTTTACCTGTTCTTATGTAAATATTCTTATTTCTCTGAATTTATTTCGTTACTATTTACTTTATTATTCTATTAGTTTCATTTAATAAAAATATATATTTCTCATAAATAATCAATAAACAATAACTTTTTAAATTCTGATTTTATGAAATAACCATAGTTTCGTCCATTAAAATTCCAAACTCATTTTAAGCCAATCAGATTCAAGTTATAGCTCACCAACTAAAAACCAGCATTCTAATGATGGTAGAAGATTGCCAGATCCAGGGACCTCTGAAAACTGGCTGCCCCCAACCATTCAGAATTATTGGGTTTATCTTGGCATTCTGTATATTGGGGAAAACTTGACACCCATTATTGGGGTTATGTTGGCAAGTTTGCCAATATTAGACCAAACTATTTTGCTACTTGGGTTATATTATAAAAATTATCGCTAATATTTGTTTTTAAGATATAATTATGTTATATTTAAAGTAATGATGTAATTCAAGGAATTTGACTAAATTTAGAATTTGAAATATTAATGATATATGTATACACCAATTTTGTTAAATGATGTTAGTTTTCAATATTCTATAAAAAATTATCAAAATATAAAAATGTCAAGAAATTACACATTATTTTTTTCAATATAAATAAATTAAAACATATGTACATAAATCAATGAAATATTTTGGTAAATAAGCAGTCATAATTTCACAAAACTGATCTTGCCCATCTCTCCAAAAGGGGATATTATGGTATTCGTATTTGCTCCGCCAAATGACACATTTTATCGCCTTCTTCACTAAATCTAAGCGATTAGTCATAGCATGGTGACCCAGCTAACTCGACAGGTGGTTATCACGCTGTATGACGATGCGTTGTAGGCGGAACTATTGACTCCTGGGGAAAATGTCATTGGGTTGATATAGGCGGAGTTATAGACATCGTTATAAAATGTAATTGGACGTAGTATATTTAACAGTGTTTGAAAAAAACGTTCTAAGATATTTCGTTCTTAATTATATTGGGATTTTTCTGCTAATTTTATAGAGCAATTTTCTTACTTTAAAAATGCATCCTCTACTCAAGAATTTGTCGTTTCTTACTTTATATCTAGTTATTGCAACTGAAGACAAACTTAAGCAGTTGATGCAAGATTTAGGTATTTTACCTAAGAGGATTGATGTTGCTCCTAAATGTCCGAAATGCCGAATGTGAATCCCAATAATGATATCAATAATAATCAATAATGATAGATATTTGGTTTTAGCTCTTATTACCAATAGCCGAGCAACTTGTAGGTTTATTTTTGTGCATAAAGAATTAATGTTTATAAGAGATTTTCCTACGATTTCTTGATAAATTTTGATCTGCAAACTCCAACATTATGAGAACAAAATCATTAGAATGTGTACAATGATTCCAGCGTATTTCAGAAATGAGAACATATTCAACAAATTTAACAGTGAATACTTTACAGGGCACATAATAAAGTTAGTGGAAAATTTTTATAATAATTTGAGCATAATTCCAAATCCTCGCATAAGTAATTACCCACAATACAATTACAACGACCATGAAAACAGGTGACGTCCAAAAACTATTCTTAGAAATATATAATTTTTAAATCTATAGTTTATTTTTATATCTTTCTCGTTCTGTAAATTTAAATTAAATGCTCTTTGAGTAGCTTCCCAGAAAACTTCCCTTTAAGCTAAGTGATACGTCACGGATCATTAGCTCCCCATCTCTGAGTGGGACGATTAATTCAATTGAGATATTAATGAGCCAGAATTAAGGGATTATCACTCTTACTTGCAAACCTCTTTAAATTAATTCCCATTCAAGTATCAATTAAAATTAAGAAATTTTAATTTTTACCTTATTAATCCGCAGATTCCAAATAATTTAAGTCTCAAAATATAAATAAATAAATAATAATGAAAAGAAAAAGTTCTTCCCGCCTTTAAATAATTCTTATTCCATATACAAAATACATAATTATAGAGAAATTCCAATTCTATTCAAATATTTATATTACTACTTGCATCTAAATGTATGTTCAGAGCTGTAGTGATCATTACTGTAAATATCGTTAAAAATGTGTGTATAAGTATTTATATTTCTAATCTAATCTAGAAAATGTGTGAACAATACTATGGAAACAAGAAATTTTCACTTATATCAAATTATGAAATAATATTTACTGTTTATGTATATATTATAATTAAAATAATCTAGAGATATTTTCTGCAAAGAAACTCTAGTAAATGTATGAATTATTCAAGAATATGCATTCAAAATATCTGACCTTGTAAATAATCCCTTTTATTTTTATTTATAAATAAAGAATATGAATGAGTGTGATGTCAAACGGCTTGGCCATATCAGATGAAAATACAAGGCTCGACGATTAACCAAATGATAGGTAAATGGAAATAATTGTTATATCCTCATTAAAATATTTCCCTATGACTAATAACTACACCCCATTGGGAATCAAAGCAAATAAATTGGTGGTGAGTGTCTGGAGCACTGGAACTCGGTCGTCCAAAATGGCAACCAGCCTCCCTTGAGAAATTTTGAGTACAAATACCACAGGAAGTTAAACTGCTTTTCACACATTTGGTAATAATTAAAAATCGATCAACAAACTTGGGTGAGATAACATTTTTCCATGAACCAGAATACCTCCTGTCAATAAAGTAAGCTATTATAAAATGATGTATCCAGACACAGATGTTGTTTCCGTCTTCCCAGTTAAGGGGAATTTGAATGATATCGATTTTGGTGCTCTCCCACAATAAATAGTAATATAATATAAACTAGTAATGTGAGATTATAATGCAAATAGAAACATTTTCTTTAAAATAATTCAAGTTGTAGATAATTTTAAAGATTTAGGTTATGTTTTAAAATTTGAAACAATAAAAATTGAATAAAAAACAATTAGAACTCTAGAATTGGATTCGGAAATGTGAAAGGAGAATAATAAGACTTGTAATAATTCATAAAAATTAAAAAGATTATTTATTTTACATATTAATTATTTTCTTAAACCTACATTTTTTAGCAATGAATGATGTTAATATATATTATACAGCAATTAAATGTATTTGTAAATAACAGTGAGTTATGATGCATTAATTAGTTATGCATACATTTCATTGCCGTTAATGATGAAATTGATTAATTACTTCATCAGTGTTGATCACTTCAATTTTTTCAAACTCCACGCCTAAAAATGCAGAGTCACTCTAATAATTTTGTCCCATGGTTGATCATAAATGCCAGAATTAATTTTAATTTACTGAACGAACGTTTACAAACAACAATTGACCTTGAAATAGTGAATATTCTTTGTACATTCATAATTTTAATAACATCTTCACCATGCTAGATCATGCACAAGTTGAAAGCTTCAATGGAGTTTAAGATTTAATTTCTTTGGAGAATTGAATTATATATTATATATTTTTTGTAATGAAACCATAAATGTTCTTAGCCAAAAAATGTAAATCCGTAATATTTTTTATTTTTCCAAAACTGATACATTTAGTAATTAAGTTTTTATTGAGAATTAGATTTTAATTGTTGTTCCCGATCTAATTAGACCTCATGTATAAAAAAAAGGAACCGTTTAAGGACAAATAAACCAACCTGGGCATACAGGTATTCATACTAGAAAAGAAATTTTAACATTCTTTGCTCATGATTTTAGTGTGAGAAATTTTCTCAGTCGTTTACTTTACCATGTCTACTTATTTTTAATTTTTAATAGGACATTCTTACGATTTTAAAATTTTTTTTATTCAAAAGAGCTTATTTTTATTTTGAATTATTTTCATGTTGTTTTACGCAATGATATATTTTCTTTTTTGTTCAATAATTTATACGTTTAAAGTTCTTTTTAATTTTTTACAGTGCACACACACAGAATAATATTATGCCCGATTTTATTATATTCCTCTAGAATGATATCCCTCAAGTTAAAACAGGTTTTTATTGTTATAAGTTGTAATAATTAAAAATAGTTATAAGTTGTAATAATTAAAAATAGGTATTAAATAAGTAAATGTAATGAATACGTGCTACACAGAAAATAAAATTAGATAATGTTTTTTGTTCCATAAGTCAAGATTTCTAAAAGTCAAAATTTTCGAACAAACATCATCGTTTTTAACAAAACATTATTTGGGAATATTTAATCCTTGTGATCTCTCGAGTTTTAATTAATTTTACATTAAACCTAATTTTAATTTAAAAATTGAATAACTTGAGAGTAGAATTATCATTTTAAATACTTATATAATTTTAATAAATGATTGACAAAAAAATAGAAAATCTTAGTTCTGAAATTTATCTTTTTGGGTAAATAAAATAATAAAGGTTGCATAATTTTTTGTTGCACGTTAAAAAATAATTCTGCAAAATTAATATAAAACTTGGTTTTAAAATGAATGATAAAACATTAAATAAAATTTTAACATTCACAACTGTAATTAATATATTCAAATTTTTCTTCTTAATAAAATTATTTTCATTGAAAAATTATGTTTATGTCAGTATCATGCTAATACCTAAGCTTTGTTTCCTTTTTCTGAGATAAATATATACCTTGAGAACAAGATTATATTTATCAGAAATACAGAAACAAAGCTTAGGTATTAATATGATGCATTCATTTACTGAAGACGCAAACACTTTAAATGAAAATATCTGTAAATTAATGTTATAATTATACTTTCAAAGTTAATTATTTATTGTATTCATTTATAAGAGCTAACTAAAAATATGACAATAGATCGAGAAATAAAACAACCAAAACATAAATCGGAAGAAAACGGCATACATCACTTTTTCTAGTGAGCGTTGTTTTTTCACCATTGTCGGCGTGAGATCATCTTCAAAGACCCATACTTTGCTTTCTTGACGCGTTGGAACGTCGAAACACGGTATGTACATTTCATATGATGATCATACGAACATCATGTGATCATCATATGAAATGTATTAAATAATTTTCGCGCTATGATTTTCTACGAACATCATTTCATATGAACATCATGTGATGAAATGTACATCACCTGCTACAATTTTAGAAATGATGCGGTGGCCACCATCATTTAGCACTTTAAGAGTTTCTTTACTGATTCTGACACACTCCTCTTTTTGGTGTTCCAAACTACTTTTTTCAAATGTAATTCTTCATGAGAATGATTTTGTGCATGGCTGCGGATCCAATGTTAAGTTCTTTCTGTATCATTTGATAGGTACAGCGGTTATCATCCATAAACATTTTTCATATTGCAGACACTTTATCTGGGATTACTGACGACGGTGGCCTTCCTGTGTGTTCTTCATCCTGAAGAAAATTGTGACCTCTTCTAAATTCTCTAAACCACCTGAATACAGTATCATGAGCTGCAGATTCATCACCAAATGCTAATTGCAATCGTTGAACGCATTCTTATTGATTTAATCTCGCTTTTAAATCGTAGAAAATCATAGCGCGAAAATATTCTCGCGTCAACTCCATTTTCTCTTCTGTTTAAAATTTATTCTACACTAAACAAGTTGAAGTAAGTCAGTAAAAAATCGTCTTCTGTGTTAAAGTACTTTGTATTTTAAAATTAAACCGTTATTTTTATTTTGTAAGTTCTCGTCTGCGCGTATCTCAAAAATTTCAGAGTAACCCTCGTAAATATCATAAACAAGAAAATTAAATAATTAACTATGACTATCAGATATGATTAAATTCATTTAAAATATCAATAGTTTTTTTTTTTTTTTAAATCAGACTAAGAACATCCAGTTTTTAAATATTCGATCAAATTTAGACTTCAAAATCTACCTTACTCTTGAGAAAACTTATGCGTAAAAGATACGATATTAAAAACAAAGATACATGAAACTACTCTTTTTGAGAATGAGTATTGGTAATATATTATTATTTTTGTAATAGATGGAGGGGTGTCATAAAGTAAAACATTGTGCTTATTTCTAATCAATAAAGGATGATTATCAAAAAAATAAAAAATAATTTTCCATGCTCTGAATGAGTACTAATCTTTAAACATTTATTCCAGTTTTATTTTATTACATCGTTAATTCCACATTTTTTAAGGGTTTGAAATTAAGTACTGAATTTAAATGTTTTTATCAACTGAAATTTTATAAATTATATATGAAACTACAAATAAATGACACATTAGATTGATAAAATAAAAATAAATTATTAACATAATTTTAGATAAAGTAAAATGATGGAAGATAAGAAATTTTATTTTAGAAGTAATTAGATAAATGATCTATTTTGATTGCAGAATTTATTCCATGACAATTTTATGCAATTTAAAAGAAAGATAAATTTTAGAATCTGTCATTAATAATTTATGAGTTAAAAATATTTAATTTTTTTTATTAAAGAAAAAAAAATTTAATACATGTATCATTATAGTAAGCGATTTTAAATATTATTGCATTAATTTGTTTTTGGATTCTTAAAATTTGTTGAGTTTTCCACAATTGCGTACATTATTACACCCGCCCTATTAGGTAACGTCATTGGTCACACCTCTTTTCAGACAATCCCTTTAGGTTTGTATTGAATAAAAGCACCTCGCCAAAATATACCAAGTACGGTTATAGTTTACTCTGACAACACGACTTCGACTCTCAATTAAAATGTGAACAAGAATTCAATTTGATGTAAATAAAGTTTTATTCGCTTAACAGCAAAATAACATCATGTAATGACGTCCTAGTTTCGTCACGGCGTTTATTTGCTACTTCTAAATAAATATTTTACTTTAAAGTTTTTTTTATGGTGTGAAACTGTTAACCGGCTATAAAAGTAAACAATAACAAAACAATGTTGATATGTTGGAAGTGATTTCTAGATAAGGGATTTAGAACTGTGTTCATATGATTTAAATTTGATACTGTTAAGCTTATATTTTTTTATAGTAAAAAGTTTAAGAATGGCTAATTCTCTTTTATTAAGTGGAAGGGTGGCATTAATAACCGGTGGAGGGCGGGGTATAGGAAGAGCCGTGAGTAAGATTTTTGCATATGAAGGGGCTACAGTAATTGCTACTGATATTGATGAAAATGCTGCGAAAGAAACCATTGCATCGATTACAAGTAATGAATTTAGTTTTTATTTGAGTGGCATAAGTCATACTTTTTCATCGTTATATTAATAATGTAATTTAAAAATAATAGTACAGTAAGATACAATTGTATGATTAAATGAAGAAGGCAGCACTCTTAGATTATTTTACGTGAAAATGCCATCTGGAGATCTTGCGCCTGTAAAATAAAAAAAAAAGTGGTAATATATATAAATTATAAGTAGCTTTAACATTCTAAGCAAAAGAGAAAAATTAAATGACTTATTGCTAGATATTAGTAAAAATAAACCAAATATAAATGCTAGTTTATATAATCTGATATATCTTTTTATATTTAATTTTAAAAATGTATGAATACTTAAATAAATAATTAATAGGGATTAATAATAAAAATGTAAGTAAATTTTGAAATATTTGGAGTTTTTTGCAAAAGAATAAAAAAATTTATTTTGAATCAATAATGATAATAATAAATATAACCAAAGATTTCAAATAAGTAATTATCAAATATTTAGATTTCTCATCCTTAAATAGGAATTGGAAAATGCAATTTAAATCAGTGTGTTCAAATGAAAAAGCAAATATAAACTCATACTTCAGAGAAAATTTTGAAATTTAAGATAGTTTGAATAGATAAAAAGATATCATATTTATTATAATATTTAAGTAAAATTTTTAGTAAAAAGAACTAGAAAAAAAAAACAATGTTATATAAAAGATCAATTCAGATTTTAATAAAATAATTCAGTAAGTTATCACAAAAGAAGTATAATTTAGAAGTTGAATAAAAGCTCAAATCATAAAATTTCCTTTAAATATCTGCCATTTATTATTCCTTTTCTCAGAAAATTTAAAATTGACAAGATATCAATTTAAAACTATCAAACACACATAAACTGTATGACATTTATTCCAACAATAGGTTTCATGAAAAATTCACATATGATGTGGTTAAAATATTTTATATTTACATACTTTAATGTTTTTGAAAAATATTAATCACTTTATTTTAAATTAGTGAATATTTCTTTATAAGAATGTTTCTAACATTAGAGGCATTAGTTTGATATATGTTTCTAATATTACATTTAAATTTCATCTGCCATAATTGTTTTGACTGACATTTATGACATCAAAAGTTTAACATGTATGAAGTAAGTAATCAGAACTTTAATATTGGAGTTTATTATTATTATTATTTTATGTTTATATTTGACCTAATTCAGAAGATTAATGTAGGTTTTGAAATTCATACTAAAAAGATTTTTGTATGTGTATGTGCATCTTACTAAAATATTTATGATCAAGGAAAAACTTCGTTCTTTTTCAATTTGTTAATCATTGAATGTGAGTCATTGATATCATTACTATAATCTTAGAACTAAGAATATTTTAAATAAACCTTATATTCTAACAAATATTTTTAAACATTAGTCACTTTTTAGTTCCTTGTTCTTATGTATATTTTGCTTATTCATATTATTCTTATACAGTATCATTTGACCTTGAATCATTTTGTAATTAAGTATTTAACCTTTATTGATTTATAAATGGATTTAAAATGTATTAGTGTATGTATATGTGTGATATTTGGTAAATGTAATATTTATTAAATATAAGTATTTGTATTAGGTGTTTGATAGTTTTAATCTTTCATATTACTATTATATATTTATGGCATTCATATCATATCTGTTTTATAAAGCAATAATTAAATTTCATTGACACATTTTAGTTAATGAATAAAAAATTTTATTTTATTATTTTTTCATATAATGTTGTAGAAATCTCTAATAAATGTCTGCTATTTATTAAAGCTGAAAAGGTTGTAATATAAATTATATTATAAGTTAATAAATCAATTGTTGTTGTTGTTTTCGTGTGCCAGCTAAGCTGGCAAATTGAGGTGCACTACTCCACTTTTTCAACTGAACCGTATTTGGTGTGGAGTACGACTTCTTCAGTACACACACATGTCATAGGGACCCATTTATAGGGTAGGTACCATTCACACACAAGGAAAGGACAAAGATAGGATAGACTGAAAGATATTACATCCATGCCTGAACCAGAATTCGAACCCAGGACCTCCCTATCCATGGTCAGGCACGATGACCACTAGACAAGTTGGTCTGCAATAAGTCAATTAAATATATTAAAACCTATATTCAAAGTAAGACTATTGAGTTAGAAGCCAAGCTTCTAAGAATTTTATGCAGATATAACTAGAATTGAGTTTGAATGCATAAATTTGTGTAATATATATTTTTGTGAGAAATGTGTCAGTGTACATGATTAAAGTTATTTTAATCTTGTAAAACTTAAAAACAAAAATTGGTGTATTAAATTAAACCATTTTTAAGAAAATAAGAAAAATTAAGTTGCTGATGCTTTAATTTTTAGTTATTTAAAACCTTACGTTTGGTATTTCACTTTCTATTTCTTAATTAATACAGGAAAATAAATTTTATTTAATATAGTACTGCATTTTTTATTGTAAAATTTTCCATGTAAAATTTTTTTAAATATTGTTTAAAAAAGTAAATTATTTCTAAAATATATACATTTTCTGTGAGTAAAAATTCTATCAATTCAAATTTTATGTTGGTTTATCATGTTCTTTATTATATATTTAATTCCCATTTGGAAAGTAAAATAAGTATTTCCTAAAAATGTTAAGAACATGTATTTTAATTAATATGTAACACATATTTATGATTTTTAATGTCTCAATTTTTTTTAGTTTACCTTTAAATTTGGTCTATTTTATTTGTTTGTAGATATTTAAACTTGTTCCATTTAACTTTTTATTACCAAACACTCTTATATAAAGATTTTTGCAAATGTACACTTTTGTTTAATCAATACTAAGTAGGTAGTAACACAGATCATACTAAATCAACAATGTGAATAATATAGCATAAACTTGAATTAAGTCACATTACCAGATTAGAAGTTTCCAAAAAACATTTTGTATAATAAACGAGTGTATCAAACAGGGGTTAACAACTAAATGCTGTAATTAATAACTAGTAAAAATTTGCTTTTTAAAATGAAATTGAAAATTCATGCTTCACCATATATAAGATGAACATGCTTCTTATATTCAATCCCATAATATGAGATTTAGAGCTCTTCCACTGCTTCATTTAGATTTCAATTCAGCTGTTTTGGTGTTCAGTTCCCACCTCAAATATGATTAATTGTAATAGCTTGAAAACTAGATTACAGATTTAAACTGCAAGAGAAAGAAATTTGTCCTTCTTGTTGACTGTCAGGCTGCCATTCATATAGTGGCAAATTATACTCTCCTACCTACATCTATAAAATTTAACTGTAAGACCATCATTAACACTTTACTGTCTGCGAGAAAGGAAATTACTTTACAATGGATCCCTAGCCATTGTGGCTTGCCTGGTAATGAAAAAGCAGACAATCTCGCGAAAGAGGCTTCTTTTTTAAACCCTCCAGATACTCCTACTGGCCTGAGAAATGTCTAACTCCTTCTAAAATGGGTTATGCATCACCAGCGAAAAATTTATTACAAAGAGAATGCAGTTGATGCCCTCTTGGAGGATCCTGCTGAGCTCATGTATCCCCAGAGACCTACCTAGATCTATAGGAGTCTCCTTCTTCAGGTTACTTACTGGGCATGATTTTCTCCAGAAACATCTATATTACATTGGGCTTGTGGATTCACCCGATTGCATTTTATGCAAAGAACATGTTGACATGGATGGCAAGCATCTTTGGAAATGTTCTGCCCTCCAGGAAGCCCACTCTTCACATTTCAAGATGCTCTCCACTCCTGGAGATATTTCTTTTCTTTATTGGACTGCAAGACTTAATATTCTCGAAAGAGCCAACATAAGGACGTAATTAAAAAAAGCCTATGAATGCAATAATTGAGTGACAAAAAATCAAATCAAACCATTGATCTTTTCTATATACCAATAAAATATAAATGTTAGGAATAAAAGAAAACAGGAACAGTGATATATAATGAATACTCCTTGACATGCAGCATTTACTTTTTATTTTTCATTAAAAAAATGTAGAATAGGAAGGGGAAAAGTTCAATAATTAATTCTGTTGATATTTCTGTAATGTAAAGATTATTTGGAATAACAGATTATGTTTAAAAAGTTAAAAGTATGTTAAGATTAAACATATTTTTGACATAGTGATTTTTAAAGACATTACCTGACATATATAATCTAAATTTATTACTTCTTCATTTCAGGCAGTTGTATGTGGTTAATATTTAAATAATGGAAGATAATAAATAAATAAATAATATTGAATTTAATATGTTAAGCTATTTTTTGTTACTTTTTCAGATGGCAAGAAACATTTTGCACAAGTTGTTGATGTGTCACAAAGTGAATCTGTATCTTCTTTGTTATTAAAAATTAAACAGGAATGCCCAACTCCTCATATTTTAGTAAACTGTGCTGGTATCACTAGAGATACATTAATGCTCAAAATGACAGAAGCAATGTTTGATGATGTTATAAGAGTAAATTTGAAAGGCACTTATTTGATGACACAAGCTGTAAGCAAACTTATGATTGAAGCGCAAGTGCCAGAAGGTTCCATTATTAATATTTCCAGCATATCGGGTAAAACTGGTAATTTAGGACAATGTAACTATGCAGCATCAAAAACTGCTGTAGAAGGCTTTACTAAGACAGTAGCTAAAGAACTTGCTCAATATAATATTCGCTGCAATGCAGTAATGCCTGGTTTTATTGATACTCCAATGGTCAGTACAGTTCCAGATAAATACATGGAACGGATTAAAAACGAAATTCCACTGAGACGTCTAGGACAACCTGAAGAAATAGCTAATGTGTGTGCTTTCTTAGCTTCTAATAAAAGTTCTTATATAACAGGAAGTATTATCCAAGTTTCTGGAGGACTGGTGATGTAAAACTATGTTAACTTCTTATTGGAAATGAATACCAATGTATAATCTTTTTTTATATTTTGTAATACTTTTGAGTTTATAGAAAATTATAAAAAAAATGTATCTTGATAAATGTGTTGATGTTGAAAAAAATGTGTAAAAATGGTTTTTTGGTGAAATATTGGCATGAATAATTTGTGCAAATTGTACTTCAAAACTGTTTACATAATATTTTTTCATTATAAATGATATGATTATTATGTAAAATTAAATTTTATAGGAAAATTTATTTTGTTAAAAAAATAACATATAAAATATACTGATTGATATATTTTTTGTAAATTTTTTCGTAACATTTGCAAATAAATTTATTGCCTCAAGAATGTCTTCGCATATTAAATTACTACACCTATGAAGTGAATGAAGGCTTACTGTCTTCAATTAATAATAATGATTCAATACCATTCATTAAAGAAAAATCATTGTTACATGATTTGGAAGAGTATATAATTCATTTAAATATTTTTGTATGTATCACTACATTAAACATAAAAAATTCTAAAATTGATAAAAAATCCATAAATTAATTTTAAAAGGTAATATTACTTGTAAAAATTCTCTTATACAAATGCAGTTTATAAATAATATATATATATTTATTTATTTATTTAAACTGCATTTGTAAAACTTAAATGTAATATTGGTTCTATAAGAAAAGAATTAACAAAATAAAATAAAAAATATAATATTTTAGTCAAATTTAGAGTGGTACACTAAATTTAACTAAAATATTATATTTTTTATTTTATTTTGTTAATTCTTTTCTTATAGAACCAATATTACATTTAAGTTTTACAAATGCAGTTTTAAATATATATATATATATATATATTATTTTGTAAATACTTTTCTTATACTGCCAACATTACCTTTTATGTTGAACTTTAAATTTATCATAATTTTTTTATATTAATTTAAAATTCATAATATTAAACAGCTAAATGCCATCAGCAGAAAATGACATTAATTTTAGGTAATTTAAATAGAGAATATTTTCAGTCTATTTACAAATAAACATTAATTCTATAAAAGTTGTCTATATATTGATTATAAGAAAAAGTTATTAATTAATATAACATTTCTGTTTAATTTTGTACTGTTTTTTAAACACTTCTTTATATTGTAATCTATGGTATTCAATTACACATGCATGACTGGTAATGAGAATATAAGTTTTACAAAAAATTAAAATTTCAAAACAAATGTAATAAAATAGGCATATGTGCTCAAATAAGGGGAACGAGTCAAACAAGTTGATTGCGAAAAACTGAAAGTTGAGACCATCAAAAGGAGACTCCAATCAACTTTAAGTGAAAAATTTCGACTACCAAACCCAGCTGAAATGGATAACATAGAAACTAAATGGAGCACTCTGAAGGATGCCATCATAAACACAGCACATGACACATTAGGCACCACAGAAAGAAGAAAATATAATGACTGGTTTGACCATGAATGCATACTAGTGCATGCAAGCAAAAATGGCTGCATTCAAAAACATGCTTCAAAAAAGAAACTCAAGAAGATCAGCTGAATAATACAAGACAGCTAGACAAGAGAAGAAAGTACACCGGGTCAAAAAGAGACTTTTCTACGAAAACAGCTTCAAAGATGTTGGAACATTTACGAAGCTCTAACAAAAGCAGGGCTTTTTTTCGAGAAATAAGTTTCGGCTGTAAGGAGTTCAAATCTAGGGTTACTGCATGTAGGGACAAAAAGTTGTTTTGAATGACACAACAGAAGTTCTTCAATGGTGGAATAAGTATTTTAACGATCTGTTAAATGGAAATTCACAAGATGACGTTCTAGCCACATCAGTAATCCATGGCAACACTGAGGATGTTCCACCTTCATCCATAATGGAAGTTAAAGAGGACATAAAAAAACTGAAGAGCAACAAATCTCCAGGCCTTGATTCCATACCCTCAGAACTAATTATAAATGCTGAGGAAATACACCACCTAATTGATTTTGTATGGACTCACGAAGTTCTACCTGAAGACTGGAAATTGAGCATAACCTGTCTTATACATAAAAAAGGTGATATTCTAGAATGCTCAAACTACAGAGACATTAGCCTGCTCTGTACTTTCTACAAACTATTTTCTACCATCCTATTCAACAGGCTAACAAATTATGCGGAAAACATTGTTGGGGATTATCAGTGCGGATTTAGACTTGAAAGATCAACAACCGAACAGATTTTTAACCTGAGGCAAGTCATGGAAAAGATCAATGAATTTGGCATTAACATTCACTACTTGTTCATTGACTTTAGGACAACTTACGACTCAATGAACAGAAAGCTACTGCTGCAGTCAATGAAAGAATTTAATATACCTGAAAAACTCATTAAGTTGGTTGCAATTACTCTAAATCGCCAGAACTGCAGGAGCACTTAAACGAGCCTTCTTGTCCTTAGAGCCCATATATCTCTAGCATAGCTCTATGCATTTGTTTAAAAAAGCATTTGTCAAAGAAAATGCATTTGTTTATCAACCAAGTACATGACAACTGCTAGCTTTAATGGAAATTTTCTTGAAATTGAAGACTATAAATTCCAAGCAGTTAACAGTTTTACCTATTTGGGTTCTGAATTAAGCACCAAAAATGACGCAACGCCAGAAAAACGTAATAGTCGCTGCTGGCAATAGATGTTTTTATGGTATACATAAATATTTAAAGTCTAGTTTTATTAGTAGGAAAACGAAATTATTACAATACAAAACCCAGATAAGACCAGTAGTAACATATACTGATGAAACATGGTCGATGACTGAATATGACAAAAACATTTTTGGCCGTTTCTGAAAGGAAAATATTCTGAAGCATCCTGGGAGGTGTAAAGTGTGGAGACTTGTGGAGAACAAATTCGGAACTATACACACTTTTCAAAGAACCAGACATTATAAAATTCATTTCAATTCATAGACTAAAATAGACAGGGCACTTAATAAGAATGGAAGAAGACCAAATAATGAGAAAGATATTTGATGTTAAACCATCTGGAACTCTCGGAAAAGAGGAAGACCAAGGATCCAGTGGATCGACAGCCTTTAAACGGATTTAAAGACTATCAAGATCAAGAACTGGAGGAGCCAAGCACGGAATAAGGCAGCATGGAAATCTATTCTGCGGAAGGTCATGGCCCACACCCTGGGCTGACGCGCCAATGAAGAAGAAGATATATGCTCAAATAACAATATTTTTAAAATCCTAACCCTAAGTTATAAACTAATATAGATTAAATGATGGATTTGTAATTTTTTTAATGATATTAACTTAAGCAATGTTGATTTATAAATGTGATATCAAACTACATTTATATATATACCTAAAAATTGCAATTAAATTTTACAAACGTTATGATTTTCTCAACTTTAATAAAACTTATATTATTTTACATGTTATATAAAATAACACAAAAATTTTTATTAAATATCATTCTAAATTACTGATAGTTTTAGTATTTTTATAACTTATTTTTCAATTTTAAATTAATTTTAAGAATTCATCTCATTTGAAATATTTTCAAACTACAAATGCAGAAAACCTAGGTTATTTGTAACTTTCAATGCAAAGCATTGTTTATATAAATTGAAAATACAGTTTGCTCAATACAAGGTCTAACTCAAAATGATCTAAATAAATTATTAATTTCATTTCATATGCATTATTCACATATGTCTAAGAAATGAAACGAATAATAGTGATAGTGTGATCAATTTTTAAAAAAGATTTATACAATAAAAAAATTATATTTTATATTCCAAAAATAATTATTTTTTTTCAGTTTTAATTGAAAGAAATTTTTCTAATTAGATGTACAATTCATAATAGCATGCAATAGTTTGTTGGGCTTTTAATTAATCATGCAGCCATATAAATAAAAAAAAATTTACATACTTCTTTATTTCCTCTTTTATACACAAGTCAAAGAATAAATGTCAATATATACATTACTTACAAATACAAAAGGGTCTTTTAACATTTCTGTTCACAAATTTAATAAAAATTTCAAACAAAACCACATTTAAATACTCATATACATTTATACAGTAAAATTCAATCTACAACTTGTATATTTTAAAGAAAATAGTTCAAATATATCAAACTAATAAAAATAACATGGAAATGTTGTCTCTTATAATAAACTGAATTCTTTTGCATATATGTGAACTATTTTTTCCATCAATAATAACAAGATAGGTTTCGAGAAAATTATTCCCTCAATTTCTAATGAACTAAAAGTAAACAGTAATGCAACAAAGTTTTGAAGATAATAATAAAATATAAATTGAGATTTTTATTTCTTTATTCCTGAATGGGAAATATTCATTTCTGCAGTATAAAAACATTTTTAATTTTCACTTGATTATACTCATAATCACATATCGAACAGTGTAGGCAAATGCAGCAAACCCAACAATAACAGCAACATTTGTGAGAGCACTTAAAACAGCCTGACCCTTCTGGAATTGAGATTCAGGGCTATCGTTAGGAGAATTGGATCGTTGATTAGAATTCCTACTATTGTTTAAAAGTTGAAGTTCACTGATAGCTTTTCTTGATTCCTGAGATTAGAAAGATTAAATAGTTTGTTGAAATGAAATGATTCAAATTATACTTTCACTTTAAATAATTTAATAAAAATATCAGAATAAAGAGCACATAAAAATACTTTACTCATTCAAAAATTTTATTTTTCTGTGTGCGATTTTATAAAATTCATGTGAATGCACCTACGCAGAATCTCATTACAATTTATATACCACAAAAATTGATGAGACAAATTAGGAAATAAAAAGTTAATCCCCCTCCCATTTCCCAAAAAAGATGACAGGCAAATGATTCATTAACATGAAATCTCATTAATACTAAAGCATCATAAGAGCAAAATAATATATCACATTTAAAAAATGAGAAAGTCTGCTAGATAAATCATTTAATGTATACCAAAAATTAGATAAATAGAAATAAAACCATACAAAAAATTTCTCTTAAAAAAAGATAAATTTAATCCCAGGTTTCATATACAGTGGTCAAGACATCATTTTCAATCAAAGATTTCAAATATCTACATATTTTTTTACTCTAAAAATGATCATATTTATTTTTTTGGTAATTTGTCTAATTATTCTACATGTGTTGCATAGTTATTTGCTCGGCATATTATCATTTAAATGATGAAATGTTAATATCTTAAATGATATACTCTCTCTCTCTCTTTATATATATATATATATATATATATATATATATATATATATATATATATATATATATATATATATATATATATATATATATATATATATATATATAATCTTTTGCTAATAATATTAAATTATAATTTCACTTTAAAATTTGAATAATTTAATGATTAGAATAAACATATGTCTATAAAAATAATGCTGGATTATTAAACAGCACAAAAATAAATACATATGATTAAATGTAGATCTTAACATTGGTTATGGAATTTTTCTTGGTCTTTTTTTAATTGCTGATGTTTCTGATTGATTTAAAGTAAAATTTTTTTTATTCATTGCACAAATATTTAAGTCTTTTTAAAAATCAATAAACCACCCTAACTTCTGGCAAAACTTTTACTGGCAACATACAAACTATAACTTCAGTAAAATTATCATAGCAAAAGATATACTGATTTACCCTTAGCAGTTTTAAAAAATATTTCCAGATTCATTAATCTTCAAAAGCACAATTACTTTGAATCAAGTTTATTTATCAAATACTTAAGGTTTAAGTATTTCATAAATATTTACAATTTACAGCAGAACAATAATTTTCAATAATTTCAAGATTCAAGCACTTTATTTAAATTTTATACAATTTCAAACGTGAACTCTCAGGTGCTTTATATGCTTTATAACTCTTTCGATGAACAGAACTGAAGCTTTGCTACCAGGTGAGGACACATCATGAATATATTTATACTAGAGTGGAAAATAATTAGCACTAGACTTGAATAATATGCTATTATTCTTCCATTTTTATTATTAAGACATATGTTTAAATAATAAAGCAGGCCTGTCTGAACATTTAAACGGATTTAAATTATCACACGAAATCTTATTATCTTTTTTTGCATGTTAAAATATAATTGAAAATTTTAATATTAATAATTGTAATATTTAATGATGATTTCCTATAATAAATGAAAAACTCAATGTTTTATCTAGGTTATACATTATAAAAATACTAGCCTGAATAACTTTAAAAAATCATAGTTCATTTTTTACAAAAAAATAATATTTAAGGCAACTGTCATATATAGAATATTGTTGTAGTATAATTATTTTATCAAAAAATATCCACAGTAAAAATTTATTTATTTTTTATTAAATATTTATGAATTATATAATACTATAGAAAATAATAAATGAAAGTAACATTGAATGAAATTGAATTTTTTCCCCCAAATTATTTCTAGGCAATACATTGCACAAAATTTGACTAATTTTCAATTGAAAATTTCATAAATTATCAAACTTTTCTCTACAAACCAATACCTATAGTTATATTCTCCCTAAACCAATACCTATACAAAAGTTTGAGAGTAATTTCAACTGCACACAATTTTCTAAAAGATGAAAATGAAATAAAAAAAATAATTTTATTTATAACATTTTAAAATTATTTAAGCTTGTACCACTTAAAAAATATATATATAAGTAGACTGTTACAAAGCATTTCTTTTTTTAAAAGAAAATTTTGGTCTTGAATCAAAAATAAATAAAACTGAATGTTATGCATAATTCATTTATTTGTTTCTCTTTTATTAATCAGGAAAAAAGAAAGATTTTTCATTGTAATTTTAACTGATTAACTTATTTCTGATGCTTTGAAATTATAAGCATAATACTTTTAAGATTATATCGTTATTTTAAAAAGATATATGGATAAGTATATATGAAATATTAAAAAATTAATTTTATTCTGATCTAATTTTGAGATAGTATCAAAACCTCTCAACATCAAATTAAATTTAATGAAGTATATGATCAAATTAATCCACTTATGGCTTAAGAATACTTCCTTTCTTTTTTCAAATTCCATACTATATAAGTATGAAATAAATAAAAACAAAATATTCTCATTATAAACTTTTGATTCATTGTAAACAATTTAATAATAACATTAATATTTTTAAGAAATATGTATATTAAAACTTATTTTATGACTTTTGTCACCTAACTTCATGAAATTTAATTAGAACAAATAAGATTTGTAAAGGAAATCATAATGGTTAGTACTTTAACAATATTTAATAAAAAAGTTAGCTTAAATCCTGCTTCTGTGTATAAAATAATAAAATCTATAAACACAAATTAATAAAATTATATGACTTAAATATATAAAAAAATTTCCACTATTCTATATTAGCAACAGAAAAAAATAACAATGGTTTATAAAAGCCAATACTTACTTCAACTAAATCTGGGAAAAGTTCACAGAATATAGGATCCTTTAAGTTGAATTCCAAGCTCCTAGTAGCTAGCAGCCGTTTCTAACACAAAAAGGGAAAAAAAAAAAATGTAGTATATAGATATACAATTTATAAAAAAGATAAAAAGTAAATAAATTTACTAATATAAAATTTATAAATACTACGCTTTAATCAGTCCACACACATAAATATAATTATAAAATGTCTCAATAAGTTTAGTTTTGTATATTCAAGATTAAGTGCAAATTGGAAAAATGACATAATGAATATGATTATTTCTAGACATAAGGGCAAAATGTTCAGGCCACGAAATAGCATACATAAGTAGTTTGAATGCAAAATAACTTTTAAGGACATACAAATCCTACTAATATAAAAAATTAGTTATATTTGTGTGACATATGTATTCTGCTTTTTCATACAAAAAACTGAGAAAACAAAAACAGAAATGATAAAATTCATCAATTGTAACTAAACAATAATTTCACAGTTACAGATACAGAATCAATAAATTGAACTGATGTTTAAAGCCTTATGGTCAAGGTCAAAACCTCCTTTGTAAACCACAAGGGATATTTCATGAAGATTGCATAAAAATTAGGAAATCCACATTTAAATAAAAGAATACACAAAAGTTAATAACAAAACAAATACAATATTATTCAAATAAACAAAGGTTTCTATTTATAAAGCTACTCTGAATCACAATTAACCAAAACACCATTTACAATATCTAGACAAGACAACAATACGAAAAAAGAACAAAAAAAATTTGGTTAGTTTCTTAATTCGGTTAGTTTTATATTGCCCTTTATTCACCACAGTTATTTTCATACGGACTTTTAGTTTAAAGTGGATACCAAATTACTACAAGGAATAAAGATAAATGTAAGAAATAAACTACTCACTGTGTTCACAAAATTCTATAAGCTATGCTGGATAAAAGATGCAGGCATGCTTTAATTGCTGGATAAAAGTTTAATTATAACTGATACTCAAAAAATAATAAAAGTAAAAAATAAAAAAAATGGTCAAGATATTTCTTGAAATTGAAGATATTAAATGATTTATTTAGAATTTAGGAAACAAAAAATCTTACTGACTTTTATATATCCAATATGAAATTTTGTTGTATTTTAATCTACCCCTAAATGTTGAACAAAGGCTTGAAAGAGTTGAGCTCATTAAAATCAAAAGAATCAAGATGTAACTGAAAATATTTTTAGATTTTAACACTGGAAGATATATTTTTCAAGCAAAAAATTACCTTCAATTTTATTACCGTATTGGTATGATAACAATAAAATACCTTATAACTGGTTGTATATTAATCTTAAAATTGTTATGTGTCAACAATAATTTTATCTCATTTATCTAAAGAGACTTTCACATTTTCAAGTCCTTTATTTAGTCACACTTTTTTAAGTCGAAGTTACGTTTTCAATAAATTTTGCACATCTTACAATAACAAATTATACAGGTAAGCTGAAATGTAATGCACACATATTCCTAAACAGAAAACAAGAAAAAAAATCTTCAGAAAAATAGGGAGTGGCATTCCTATTTTATGCATGCATACATTTTAAGTCATTCATCAAGTGTATTTTTTAAAATCAGAAGTATAGAGTATTGTTCTAGTGCCATGTCCATGTAAATTAAACAATGTAACTTTCAAATTTTTAAAAGCTAAATCAAAAGTGATTTCTATTGAGATTCATCCTTGTTTAAATAATATTTATGATGAATGCTTTAGATAGGTCTACCATAAATCCATGGATAATAAAATCTTGCAACTGTCTGAAAATATCATAATTATTAAAGCTTGCAGAAAACATCTGAATACTACTGCAGAAAATAAACAAACTCATTAATAACTCATCAAACAAACTAGCCATGCTGACATTAAAATCCCTCTGACACTGAACTTGTCATGTTAGAGGCACCCTATAGTCAATTTTGCAACATGACAACACTTTTCAACACATTTTGTACACAACTGCAGAAGCCTGGGAAGTCTGAACAGATAACTTTTCATCATTATACTTCCAAACTTGCATTTTTAGATATTTTTTTACATAAGGGAGATTCAAGAATAATCATTATATAATGAATAATGAGACAAAGGTAGCTGACAAGTCATAGATTCTAGAAATGTTGGAATCAATTTCAGTAATGGAAAAAAAGAAACCCTGCTCTGAGGATGATATCAGCTGTTAGGAAAGATGCACAACCTCGAGAGTGAGTGCTTTGAAAAATAAGTATATAACATGCATAATGCCATGAAATTTAAAGCTGTGACTTTGAGAAAGTCTGAACTGTTGGATATCATAACAACGATCATTGTTAAAGGGATATATCTAGTGAATGAATTAAATATTTTAAAATTGACAGTGACTTTCTTATTTATGTGGAAGGTGAGTGGTGATTATCAGAATAAGCTTCAACTCAGGAGAAACCTAAGAGAAAGACCAACAAGCCTTGCCCAAAGAAATTCTGAAATACAGCACCAAATAAATAGTTCACTTGCTCCAGGAATTCCAACAAGCAACCAGGATTGTTGTTTTAATAAATAACACCAGCAAGGAAGTACATTTGCACAATTTCCCTGGTCGTGGCACCACCCATTGCTCTTTTGCTCTAATCTAATTGCTTTTTTGTTTGAGATAATCTGAGGAACATTGAAATTGGAACACAGATGAGTGGAAACAAGTTCTCTAAAATGATGAATCTAGGTTTAGGCACTACCAATTGGATGGCAGAGTGTGGCTTTGGCAAATGATTGGAAAGTATTTTTTAGCAGTGTGTATTGTGCCCATAGTAAAGTTTGGCAGAAGAGGAATTATGGTCTGAGGATGTTTTGCAAAGTATGGACTGAGATATGATTCCAATTCAAAGTAGATTCAACATTAACTCTAACTCCATCATTCTGGATAACAATGTGCTTCCTATACTGACACAAATTTATGGGCAGAATTACCATTATTCACAGGATCATAACAGCACTTGTCCTGTTGAAACAGCCATCATAGATTGGTATGATGACACTGGGTGAACCAATTGAATTACACAGCCCAGAATCCTAATTTAACTCCTTCAGATACTTCAGAGATGAATTGGAATACAAAATTAATGGGTGCACCAGACATCCAAGATTGGTGAAAGAACTTAAACATCTCCAAGCCAAGTGAAAGAAAATACTACGGTCCATCATAAAAACATTTGTGAAAAAATGCCTCTGAGGGTTTATAGACTGCAATTGCCTTACACGGAAGCTCTGCCAACTTCTATTAAATATGAATAAATTGTGTTTAACATTTTTATCATAGGTATCCAAATACTTTTATATTAATATAATATTGGTAGATAGGATACAAGCATATGTTCATTATTTTTTTGTCTTACCTTTGTAGAGATTCTAAATGATGTAACAACTGAAAAATCAAATAGTTGATAATTTTTTAAACTGATTATTAAATAGTTGTACTAATTATAATAAGTAACAATATCATGCACTTGATGTACATAGTCATCAGATGTCAATTAAATGCTTTTTTTTTTTTTTTTTTTTTTTTTTTTAAAAAAAAATTTCACTTGTGAATTTAAAACTTTTTACCTGCTTTGAACTATATTTAGTTGAAAACAAACAAATTTCTTTTTATCCAAAGCATCAAAAATTTAAATTAAAATTGGAACTTAGAATTGAAAAGCTTGGAATTAAAAACTGAAAATAAGCTTGAAATTAGAAACTTAAAGCTTGAAATTAAAAATCCAAAATAGTAAGAAAAAGTTGTAGGAAAGAATTTCCAAGATCTTTGATAGCTATAAAGGGAGAAGTCTTTATAGAATTCATAATTAAGATAGAAGAATAGTTTTTTCATATATAATAAACAGACAAAATAAAGGCTTTATAATATTTTTGAAAATAAAATGTAAATGTTCATAGACTTTTTTTTTATCATTTATCATGCATTTTGGAATAAAATATTGATAACAATACTTAATAGCAGGAATAAAAATTTCTAATGGAGAAAAAAACAAAACTACTAAACTAAAATAGAGCTTATTTTATGGCAAAGCTAAAGAAAAAAAAAATTAAATAAATAAATAAAAATAAGTCCTCTAAATTATTCAGACAAAAAAAGTAATAAAAAATCTATTTTTCTAGCTTTGGAACACAGGATTCTTTTCCATGTACTTCAGACAAAACATTAGATCTTGCACTTCAAATTACGTTTTTCAAACTTTAAGGAATGGCACTAAAACAACACATATGTAAATATATATATATATTTGATTTCATAATAATCAAAATTAGTTTTTTACATATTGATTTCATTATCTTTTTAATTTTTTTTTTTAATTCACAAACACAGTGCTCAAATGCATTATGATATACAATAAATATTGGTTTAAATTGATATTCACCTAGCATGCATTTTAATTATGTTAAAAACTTATTAATTCTAATAAGGATTTTTAGAGTTATCAAATAAATTAATTGAGTAATATAAACTTACTTCATAATCCGATGTTTCAATACTGCCCAATGTTGGATTTTTTTCCACCTATAAAAGATGAAATTATAAGTAATTGTTAGCAAATTAAAATCATGATATAAATTTCATATGTAAAAAAAATTGATTAAAGTATTATCTTTTAAAGCACACACATGAAAGTTTCACAGATTTTTTATGAAGTATACAAAAGAGGGATAATGCTTAATTTTTACATGCATAAATTTAAGAACACATAAGAAATTCCTGAGCATTTTGAATTAAATAATATCCATGATATTATTGAATTCAAAATGCTCAGGATATAATACATAAAGAATAAATTCTAGTCGATTATTTTGTACAGATACAATTAGCTATCAACTTTGAAACATGAGAAAGAAATGTAAATAACAAAATGATATTTATTGGGACAAATATATTATACTGAAAATAACAATAGCTTTAACTTTCAAGAAATTTTAAAACCATAGATCTGGAGATAACTCTGTCCAGAACACAATCACTTCTAGCAACAATAACAGCACTTATACAAAAACATTAAGTCAGAGATTGATTGTCATGTATATGCACAGAAGTTCATATAGCTTCAACAAGATACTACAGTTTTTTGTCTGTAATGATAGGTAATAGTGACTAAATATCTTCTACAGATAAAATGTCTGGAAAACATGATCAGCAGGTCAGCAAACAAATACTTTCTGCAATAAAGGAAGCCCATACAGTATTGGCAATATGAAGTCATATATATCATCCTGTGAAAATTGCATCGGAATTTTGCGGGGCTCGTATAAAAGAAATTGTATGGGGGAAATCTGTTCTACAAAAGAGTACAAATTTCTCCATTTAAACACATTAGACGTATTGCTAATGCCATCTTTTTTATACAAATGCTTAGAAAAGCAAATCATTTACATGTTACAACATCCTCCTATTATATTAATTTCATGTGTTATATATCACCTTCTTGGTGTTGTAATTTAATTGTTTAGTATGCTCACCTGCTATGATTTTAAGCACAGTTATTATAAACTAAACAGATAGCATGAAACAATTGAAAGGACAAAGATATTTTTAAGCTAGATGTTTAAAAATATCAATAAAATTCTTTGTGAATTCTTTCCATAAAAGAAATTTGCCATTATATAATGTTTAATTTGGATTCAATTATGCAATGTTTTCAAAAAGCTGCAAATAACAGTAAAATTCCTATTTCTACCAAAAATTGAAAAGATTATTAAAATAGAAAAAAATTTGGGAAAGAAATAAAAAGTTAAAAATATAATATAAATAAAAACTACTCTCATTTTTAATTCTTTTAAATAAAAAGAATTGAAAATACAATCTTAAAAATTTTTTATATGTAATATACATAGATAACCAAATAAAGGAAATTGGCGATTGAAAACATTTAACAGTCAAGAAGCAATTGTGATATTTACTTAGTTTATTATATTTTGAAAAAAATGTACTTGTAAAAGTGTTCAATTAATTTTTTTTAACTATTACTTAGCATTTTCTAAATTAACATTTTTTTAATTTGATAAATATTAATTACTGTATAACATCCAATATATTATTTTTAATGGAAAAGTTTATTATCAATATAATTTATTCCTCATTACAAATAGTGACTAAAACATTTTCTTTAAAAGATATTTAAAAAATTTATATCATAAATATTTCCATTTAAATTAAGAAACTGATCCTCATGTATTAACAAGATTAGAAATAACACGATAAAATTTATAAATTCTCATAAAAAAAAAAAAATAATAAAAAAAAAAATAAAAAAAAAAGCTACATAAAATTTAAGTTATAATTCTTTAGAATTAAAAATTTCACACTTTTTTGTCCTATAGTAGCTGATATATTTAATGAATTGATGAAGAATATTTATGTTTGATATCAGACTTACCATAAAACTTAAAAGACCAGTAAGAATTGTTGCAACAGACCAAGCTGGATTCCATGTATCTGGATGAAAGTCACTAATACTAAGACAAAGTCTTGTATTACATTTAAATCTTCCGTTAGGGGTAATCATATAAATGCTTGGAGGTTTGAAGGGAAATTCACCAGGAAATACTAATTTGCCATGATAAACACCTCCTATGGGAAATAAACAGCATAAATCCACCTATTTTAATTTCAGAAGTTCCAGTAATAGATAGATATATGCAAACATAAAATTACAGAACATTTTAGGAGTACTTATTTCTTAATTTACCATACTAACAAGCCAACGTTTTTAAAAATTTGTTTGGCGATTATTTCAATTTAACATAGAACATTATATTGCAAAGTTAAAAAAAATTCTTTTAAATATATTAAAATTGACTGACTGATAAAATTGCCTATTATATTTAATAATAAATATAATAGGCAATTTTATCAGTTGGTTACTTAAATCAAAAATATTTTATTACAATTAAAAGTTTAAGTCAATGATTTTTTTAAAAATCTTTGTAATCCATTATGCTGATTTTGAAATTTTTATGAAGTCTATTTTTAATTTTTTTTAAAGCAAAAAATACAAAATTTATGCTTTTAATTTTTGAGCAAATTGTTTATTCACAAATCAAAAATAAAAAAACTTATTAAAGTTACCCATGTCTTTATGTATAACTTAATTTTTTCCTTAAAAAAAAAAAAAAAAAAAAAAAAAAAGCAAGAAATTTTTTTTTTTTTTTTTTTTTTTTTTTTTTTTAAATTTCAGCAACAATTTCTTTTAAATTTATTATCTTTAAACTTAATTTCTTCAGAATTTTAATTTTACTTTCAATATATTTTTCAATTTGGCTAAGAATATCAATTTGGTAAAATATTGAATTAGTTTCAATTATTCACAAAAGTTCTTTATGTGAGATGTGACTGAGAATGAAATATTCAACATCTATTGTATATCATCTACATAAATTTAATTTTGAAAAAAAAAATGGTTGTAATATTCCATGATTAAAATTGTAAATGAAGTTTTTTAATTATTATTATTCTAAGCTTATTTATTTATTTTTTGTAAATTTTTATTTTTTATAAAATTATGGTATTTAGATAAATACATAAAACTTGATGGGTCTTTAATTTTATATGCTAATTTATGAACCCTACATAATAATGTTAATGATGTAATATCATTTTTTTGATTAATTATTATTATTAATAAAAACTTTTAAAAAGCATAATATATAAGTTAGTAGAAGACAATTAAAGTTATCAGATGATATTAAATTATTTCAAATACTTATAAAAATTTAAATTCAATACAATAATATCTGTAAATATAAGCATGGTAGTGTTATGGTAGTGATTTGTGCTCCCAAGGCACAGTTTGAGTTTCAGTTTTCAGGCTGGGCGAGATCGACTCAGTTTTTGATACATACAATGGGTTGATAAAATTCAATGCCAAGTACACATGAGAATTAAAGAGTAGGAACTTCAGCATTATACTGGCTACTTAACAGGGAAAATACTTTGCATTTCAGGGCGTTCCATTATAAAAACCAATATGGGCACTGTAGGAATATAGATGCTGTGCCACTTAGTTTAACATCTATAAGTATCAAGAGTACATTAACATTTAAATCAAAATAACAATTTACTCTTGATTCTTTAACTTGACTTTTTTTAGATTTTATTTTTAATTTAACATTTTCATAAAATTATTTTATTATTTAATTAAATCTTAATATACTAAATATTTTCAATCTTTACCTTAAATTATGAGGCCAGATATTTTCTGTTATACATTATTTTTTTTATTTAACAAATTATAATACTTTATTAGGTTATAAAAATCCTGAGTAGACAAAGGAAGAGGTAAAATATATGGAAAAACTTTGTGAACATTAACATTACCTGTTAAATATTAGTAGTAGTATACACATATATATATTTTTAAAAAAATCAAATAAAATATTTAAAAATCCCCCTTTTTTTAAGTAAAATATATTAATTTTTAAAGCAATTTAGATGTTATATGATTGAATAACTTCCAGAAAATTAAAAATAAAGATAAGTTTACCAAAATCAAAAACGTGTATTATAAACATGTGTTAAAACTAACCTCATATTAAAATTATTCAAATAAAATCATTTACAAACCAATTTTGGAAATAATTTTGCAATAATTAAGTAAAAAAAATATAAATAACTATAATCTTACAAAATATACAATGTACAAAGTTATACATTGTATCCTAACTTACCTTTATAAGGTGTATCATCTGGGCCTAAAACAGCAAAATGCCTAAAAAAGTTTTTAAAGATTTCTTGAAATCTATTAAGTATTTTTAAAATTTCAATAAATAAATATGAATTTTTTAATATGTTATTTTGATATACATAGTATAAAAAATAATATATTTAGAATATAAATTGCTAAAGAACGAGAGAAAATATAAACTTCATTAAAGGATACATCAATTTATGAATTACAAGAGAAAATATATAATTATATTATGACATTAATTAAATTTTTTCTTTAAATTTACATTTAATCTTATAAATATAATTTTTTAGAGATTATTACTATAAATTTACAGACATAAAAATATTACTAGATCTTTTCATTCATAAAACAAATGTATCAAGTAAAAAGTATTAAACTATTTTTCTAGTTTTCATTAAAAATTTTAAAGCTCTGAGAACATTTAATGAGAAATTTAGTATATATTTTTTTATTCTAATGTTTAAAAGATAAATCTTTTATATTTTTATTTGCAAATGAAAATATATACAAAGAATTAATAAGTCACAATAATTATGATCCTATTCAAAGAAAATTTAAAATTACTAACTATTGAAAATTTCTTTCATTTTAAATGACAAAAGCATTTAGAAGTGCATAAATTTGTCAGCTAATTTCCTTTCACACGTTTTTCAGGCAAATTTAGTTACTTAGATTAAGATATTGATAAAAAGAATATCTAAACTTTAAATAGATACTATCTGAAATGAAAGGTTAAATATGTTTTATGAGACCAAAATCTAAACACAAAATACACTATTGGCCATTAAAATTGCTACACTAAGAAGGCAACATGCTACAGATGTGAAATTTATATGAGAGGAAGAAGGTGCTGTAATATGCAAATGATTAGCTTTTCAGCGCATTCAGACAAAGCAGGCACCAGTAACAACAACTACATTGTGTTTAAATGAGGAAATTGTTCAATCAGTTCCTCATACACAAATTGCATTTGAACATTGTTGCCTGGTGAAAAGTTTTTGTGATGTCTCGTGTAAGAAGGAGAAATGCGTACCAGCACGTTTCTGACTTTAATAAAGGTCGAATTGTAGCGTACCGGGATTGCAGTTTATCTTATCGAAGTATTGCTGCTTGCGTCGGTCGAGATCCAATGACTGTTAGCAGAATATGGAATTGATGGTTTCAGGACGGTAATACGGAATGCATTGCGGGATCTCAACGGCCAGCTATCACTAGCAGTCAAGAAGACAGGCATATTATCCGCATGGCCGTAATGGATTGTGCAACCACGTCACGAGCTGTGAGTCAAGAAATGGAGTCGTTTGGAAGACAACAAGTGTCTGCACGAACAGTTCGACGACGTTTGCAGCTGCATTGACTCTCAGCTCAGAGACCATGGTTGCGGCTTCCCTTGGTGCTGTGTCATAGACAAGAGCGCTTTCAATGGTGTGATCAACGACGAACCTGGGCGCACGAATGGCGAGACGTCATCTTTTCAGATGAATCTAGGTTCTGTGTACCGCATCATGATGGTCGCATCCGTGTTTGGCGGCATCGTGGTGAACGCACACTGGCAGCATGCATTCGTCATCGTCATACTGTCCCATCACCTGGCGTGATGGTATGGGGTGCCATTGAATACACGTCTCGATCACCTCTTGTTTGCATTGACGGTGCTTTGAACAGTGCACGTTACATTTCTGGTGTATTACGACCCGTGGCTCTACCCTTTATTCGAGCCCTGCGAAACCCTACGTTTCAGCAGGATAATGCCCGACCACATGTTGCCGATATTGTACGGACCTTCCTTGATACGAAACATGTTCGGCTGTTGCCCTGGTCAGCACGTTCTCCAGATCTTTCACCAACAGAAAACGTGTGATCAATGGTTGCCGAGCAACTGGTTCGTCACCAAACGCCAGTCACTACGGTTGATGAACTGTGGCATCGTGTTGAAGCTGCATGGGCGCCTGTACCTGTACATGCAATCCAATCTCTGTTTGACTCAATGCCCAGGCGTAAAACTGCTGTTATTAGTGCCAGAGGTGGTTGTTCTGGGTACTGATTTCTCAGGATCTATATCCAGCCAAATTTTTGGAAAATTTAATTACTTGTTATTTCTAGTATAATATATTTGTCCAATAAATATCATTATGTTATCTGCATTTGCATCCTGGTGTAGTAATTTTAATGGCCAGTAGTGTAGAAGGCAGTTGTTAAATTTGTATAATTGCATAATATTAATCATGCATTTAAATTTTTCAGCTTATATTAATTTTTAAGATAATTTACATATGAAAAATCTAGAGTGGAATAGGAATCAACACTTTCTTAATTTATTCATTGATAACAGAATTACAGAAATAGTAAAAAAAATTTTTTAATTGATTTTCTCTTTAAGTAGGATAATTTAATGCAAATATGGAACTTTTTAATAATTTTTTACATAAAATAATATGAATTTATACTTTTTATGAAAAATTTTAAGAATCAGAATCTTTTCTATATAAATTATTTAATTTATAACGTAAATAAATATTTAAAATCAATAAACTGTTTCTAGCACATGTTAATCAAAGCATATTTGTGGATATCAAAAAGGTGAGACTTTTGGCTTGAATAATAATTGCAAATTTCTTGTGAATATATTCAGAAAGGAATTTAATTATTCTCTAAATCTGCACAGTGATATTACACACATTTAATGATTTTAGAAAAGTAATATTCTAAAATTAGAATTAAAAATTTTCCAATATACTTATTCAATATTTAAAGAATAATTTATCTTATTTATAATTTTTGAAAAATGTGTAAAACTAGCTTAATATTAATAAAAATTAAAGTCGTAATTTACCATTCAAGAATATTTTGATGCAAGGGATGAGCTTTAACATAAGGAACAGGATCCTTAATAAGCCTCATATAATCTTGTTTCAGGCGTCTTGTTGCCATATTTCCTCTTTTATTCATCTTTAAACTGAGAAATTATGTGCTCAAACATTATATTAATATGTAAACAGGTTTTTAATTTTACAAAATAAATTGAAAAATGTTATGCTTCAAAAAAAAATTTGTTTTTATAATATAAATAAAATTAATAAGGTCAAATATATTTAGTACTTAATAATACTCAATATATTTGGCCTTATTAATTTTATTTGTATTGAAAAATTGTTACAATTTACAATTCATTATAATTTAGTTAAAAATAAATAATATCCTAATTATATACTCTAATAAAATTAAATATTAATTTTTATTCTACAAAATAATGCAAAAAGAATGTTTTCCTAAAATTCTAATAAAAAACATAATTTGAAATCTTATTAAAAAACTAATTGTAATTTATAAAAGCTTCTTTTATAAAACACCAAAAAATATTATCATATGAATAATCCAAATTGCAGTTTAAGAATTTATTAACACATTTTTCTTATTCTTTTTGCTGAAATCATTAAGATACTTATCTTAATAAAATGATGTAATTAATTTATAATGAAAATTAATCTAGTTCTTTCAAAAAATTAAAAGAATGAATTTTTTAGATTTAAACCAAATGTAAAGAAATATTTTACAACAAACTTATTTTAGGGGAAAATAAAAAAGAAAGGAGAGAAAATTGGACATAATATTTACAGATTTAAAGACACTACTTTTAAAAAAAGATTCTGAATTTATAATTTTAAGATTTGCAATTTTCACAAATCCACCTAAAATGAAAAAGTCAAGACATTTATTTCAAATTAAGTCTTACTTAATATGAAATAAATATCTTGACTGTTTTTTTTTTTCTCTGTCAGTCAGTGGCATTTATCTGCCATAAGACTTCTGGCGGCCCAATAAAATTCAGCCTTGGTAAAGTTGTCAGAGTCAAAAGTAATAAAAGCAAGTGCAGTGCAAGTTGTTATATGATCAAAGTCCATAGTTCCTCCCGACAAACAAAGGGGACAGGTATCATCAGCAACTGTGCCAATACAGTGTAGATGTTTTCACAAAAAGTCAGGCCCAGTTAAAAGTCGAAAATTTGCAGTAAAAACTGCACGAGGCAAATCCATCGGGACAGGCGACTTCATAAGAGCGTTCCACTTTTTACTGGCTGAAAGTGCTGCATAAATTTGCTCTAGGTGTTGGTCAATTTTTCCCCTAGCCTCAGAACTAAAATGATGGGCAGTTAGTGGAAACAGGGGCTGAGACAGCTTACAACCATTTTTAGTCAACACATCTGCTCTTTCATTTCCAGGCACCCCACAGTGGCTAGGGATCCATAGTCTTACTTAAAGTGAAAGTTAACCTTAAGTGACATTGGAAAACATTAAGACTGCAAAATTTTAAAACTATAACTTTATATATAAACAATTGCAGGTAACATTTAAAATTGATGTGCTATTTTATTAAATGAATTTACTGTTTATAACAAACGAAATTTTATTCTTAATCATAATAGCTGGAGACTTTAATATATTTTATTAGAGTTATTTTCGTTTAGTCTCAAAATTTTCTACTTAAAAAAATAAAAAAGGTTACTATAAAAAAAGTTCAGATTATTCCTTTTATTTTTAAATTTTTACAATTTAAAAGATATTTCAAAACAAATTTTTGAATGAAAAATATAAAAGCAAAAGATTGATATTAGAAAATCACTTCAGAAGAATAGCAATATTATAATTCAATGTTAATTATCAGTACTTAAAATACTTTCTGGTTAAAAAATAAACTCATTATTTGATTCACAAATCCATGATTATTTATTTTGATAAAGAATAATTTCCATTGATAAAAGTATATTGGCTAAAAAATTACTTGGTAAAATTAATTTAAAATTATTCATTATAAAAATAAGTTACTTTTTTCAATCAAAGATAAATGAAATTAAGAAGAAAAAATACAAACAAATACATCAGTTGTAAAAAATGGATTTATTTTGAAAAAAATTTCAAAAATATCATTTTTAAAATATTTTAATGAATGGTGATTTATATGTACTAATCACAAAAAGAGTAAAATATTTTTTATTATTTAATGATTTCACTTATTGTATCATTTTTCACTTTGTAAACTTACCAAACTTATTGTTCTGCTATTTAAATATTGCAAAAATGCTATTCTCAAATTCAAAAGTAAACATATACATACAGATGTTAATAAAAAAATTTTTTTAATAATATTATATTTATTAAAATTATTATAACATTAATCATGTCTATAATAAGTTGAAAAGCACTATTACACATCAATGGAAAATAACCATTTTTAATGTTAAATAAAATTGGTAATTGGTTTTTAATATTAAATAAAATGGTAAAATTAACTGAAATAAAATGTGTGTACATAAGCAATATGCATTATAAGTATTTATAACATACTGCACATACACACATATTAATAAATTACATATACACAGTTAGGCACTTCTTATGTTTTAGTTCTTGTAGTATTTCTTACTATTAATCTGTAACTGTTCAGATAATTAAAAATATTTAATTTTCTGAATAGAAACATAATATTAAGAAGTTTTAAAATACAATTTTTTAAGTTATTAATTTTACATTAATACTTGTTGATTTTACATAAAAAATAATGCTTAAATTTGGGTTATATATTTCTTTAGCCATGACATAAATGAAATAAAGTTTATGTCCTAAGTAATAATAATTATTCTTAAACATTACTTTTTATTTAGTGAAACTTTTTAATACTATAGCAATTTTTTAAATCACATAAATGTTGTCCATTCAGAAATGATTTGTGCAGTGCCTTAAAGATAAAAGTAAAAATATGATAAGAGCAATAAAATTAAATTAATAAATTAAAACTAAATTAATAAAATAAAAATGCTTAAATGAATTCATAAATTTTTATCAATATAACTTTTTTTAAATTTAATATATATAAAAATAATTATATATTTGAAGACACAGATTTCTTTTTATAAAATATATTTTTTTTTATCATAATGAACAAAAGTCAAATTTAAATGCAAATAACCCTTCAAAATACAAGAAGCTGTCATAAAATTTTAAGTGAAAATTTAGGAAACTTAATTTTTATTACTTTCATTGATCATGTGCATCTTGTTTTAATTCAAAAACAATTATAAATTCTCATCTTTTAAGCATGATACAATTATGTTAGAAGTGTTTTCTATAGGTACATTAAATAGAGATAATTTAATAAAAATATAAGTAACTATAAAAATTAGTTTTTTTTATTTATTCAGGATATAAGCTAATAAATAGTTTGTAAATAGGGGAAATATATTATATGAAATACTAGATGCTTATTTATTTGATTATTAATTTGTACTTACAGAAATGACAAATTTCAGCGAGGGATTCTATCATACTTTATTTGCTTTTATGTTGATAAGTGTTTTTGATAGTATAACTAGTGTTAAGTCATTTGTTAATACTTATGTATAATTTTGATATAAACTTTATAATAGCTTATAATAATGATCAGAGTATTTGAAATTAAAAATAATTACTTATTCATTTCTAACATTTTTAGTTTATGATAAATATAGGTATGATTGTTACAAGAATTATACAAAAGTAGTATATTATAAATAATTTTACTCAGGACATTTTTATTCTGTATAAAATTTTAGAGATTATAACAAAAAATAACTATATAACATAATTTTAATACTTAAGTTTGTTTAAATTTTCAGAACCTATTATAAAATTATCTCAACTTTGCTTTAACAGAGAAATATATTTAAGCTTGCTGAAAAATACTTAGCTACAGAGCAATCTTGTTAATTCAGGCATTTTTCCTTTCTTTACAATTTAAATTTCATTAAAACTTGTTCTCGACTCAAAATTAATTTTTAAAAAAAATGATCAGTTGTTATTTTGAGATTGAAAAACTTATTTTATGACAATATAATTTTTAAAAAAACAGTAGATGCTTTTAATTTCAATCTTTAATTATTGTAATGGGGTAAATTGCCTCATTATAATAATTAAAGATTGAAATTTTCATTCTAGCTAAGAAGATTCTAGAAAATAAATACAAATAACAACTGACAATTTATTATCATATTTTCTAAATGAATTTTTTTTAATTTTTATTAATTAATAATTTATTAATTTTATTAATTTTTATAAAATAAAAAAATAATTCCCTTGATATCAGTATCTACATTTATTCCACACAGCATATAGATTTTTAAAAAAAAATTCCCTTGATATCAGTATCTACATTTATTCCACACAGCATAGATTTTTTAAAAAAAAATTGATTTCAAATAATTTTTTTAATTAAAGATAAGCTTATTTTACTAAAACATATACTAAAAATAAAAACGTAAATAAATGATGAATTAAAAATAATAAAATTATTTATAATCTATTATCATCCATTTCAATCTACTTCTATGATGCAATGCAATTTTTTGTAACTCAAAACACTCAATGGTTTAGAATTTTTCTGGGATTTCCAGCTTTGAAAAATTGCACTTTTAAAATATGAGCAGAAATTAATTGCTTTTAATTATAGTAATCTGATAATTACAATACATTCATTATAAAACAAAATTTACTTAATAAATTTGGATGTTTAAGTGCAAAAACTCAAATAAATTGAATGGGATATTGCAGTGGAAGTAGATATTACGATTATTTTTGTATACAATGTTGTTAAAATTGAGGAACTAAACATTGCGAAAAAATAGTAACATATTATAATACATTATAATATTATAATACGTTACTAATGTTAATGAAGCGTAAAATAGGATCAGCAATTAAAATTTATGAATAAAAACAATTCGTTAATCTTTAAAAAAATTACAAATATGTTATCAGTGAGTAAAAGCAAAAATTAAAACATCTAAGTTTTTCATTGAAAAATCTTTTATTATAACTGCAACATAATCTCGATAACCTTTCACACAAGTATATACAATAAATTTCAAAATTTATTAAAAAAGCATAAATACCTTAGGTATGTTTTTAAAAACTATAAGCTGATTACACAATTGTTTAACTAATAACAAAATCAATAAAATGAATATAAGATCACAAGAATAGTGTCTCAATGTTTAGAATGCAAACAGTTGCTTCAAAACAAACAATTCCAACCCAAAACAAATTCTTCAGTCGACATACTTTTGCTTATTGATATGGGCTGCAGTTAAAAAAAAAGTTATCGAAATAAAATGCCTTTCTAGAACGTTGAACTAGAGCAGCATAATGAAAGTCAAATTTGGAAATGCAATATCATCAAAATTTATGCTTTCTAACAGAAATCAAAAGATTAGAAAAAAATTAATTCATAGTACCAATTCACAAATCAGTCAGTATACTCTTTATCATAACATCGCTATTCTTTAATTTAAACTGAAATGGATGCTGCGCATCTGCTTTCTGCATGTTTGGAAATTTTCCAGCAATTTTTCTCTTGTGATGTGGGAATATATCTCATTGTCTAAGAAAATTCGCCTTGAAATATTACGTAAAGAGGATGTTTAATTGATTGTTACCATTCACTTAATTGGTTTCAAATTATCTCTTTCACATAAAAAATTTTATTACATGAGTCCTTTCCACAAGCTTTGTGTATTATTTTGTGTAAGACGATCACACGAAAATGAATATTACAAAATTATTTGAGAGTAAAATGGATTCTATTGCCCTTTATCTCAACACAATACTTGAGGAATTCTTTATGACAGAAGTTTTTAAAATTTGTAAAAAATAAGTATTGATAGTAATTGAATCTTGGTTGCATTAAACTTTTTAGAAAAATGTTTTCCTGAATATACTTAAGGATAAGCATGAATGTTGTTTAGGATGGTCAATTCATGACCAATTAATTCATCTCATTTTCCTTTTTGACAAATAGACGAAATTCATTAATCCATTCGAATAGAAAGAAAGCGCATTACCTTAGATTTCTGTTGGGTGTGAAGAGATACTTAAACTGCTCTTTTGAACTCTGAGTTTATTTTGATAAATAATTTCACATTTACATGAAAAATATATAATGAGTTTTTCAAAACAATGAAAACGTTTTACAGCTTCACATTAAATGAAATTTTTGTTATGATTATGGTTGGAGATAGAAAATTATGACTTGAGGTAAACACTCAAGTCAAGATTACAGGTTTAACGCACTGGTTAAGCACACAGGTTTAATGCCAAAAATATTTATTTCTTTTATGTATTACTCATACTATTTTAATGAAATTCGTTTTTCTCAGTCAGTTTATTTAAAAAAAAAGAAAAGAAAAAGCTTTTTTGAATCTTTTAAAGATTTATATCAAAACTACAAGAATAAATGGATATCACTTGCTTAGGTACGAAATTTAACATCATCATATAAAATTACAAAATTATTGTTAGACAGGAATTAAATGTAAAAGCCAAAGGAAAATCCAATGCTCCTTAATTTCCTTGTCAGAATGTTTCAACTATGCATTAATTTCGTATTTCTTAAAAAAAAAGTTTTCTTTATCGTTAGAAATTGGTCTATTGACAGAAATCAAGTCTTTTGATTTGTCTTAAGTAAAATACAGCAAATTCATAAGAAAATAGAGTAAACTTTATTTAAGCAATAAATACATACAAATTAAAATAGAAAAAAAGCATATAAATTATTTAATATTAGATAAAAAAAAAAAGTTATGCTTATTCGGTTTAAAAATTATCCACAACTTGCAATAAAACTCATTAAAACCCATCATCCTTTCTACATTAAATAATATCGACAGGAAAAATGAGATAAAAATTTATTTTCTGGTGAAATTTTCTCGACCCTTTATGTGCTTTTATTTTCTCAATCTCATTAAACTGCTCCTCCACATATACTTTATTTTCAATGCAAAAAAATTCTTGTCCTCTCAGATTTTTATAATTTTCTTCTGCTCCTCTAGTATAGTGTTTCTGAATCATTAACTTATAAGCTTGGTTTTACTGATCTGAAATTTTAGGAATTATCATACTATCCACAGTCGTAATCATACTATCCATTGTTTTTTTTTTTAAGTTCTTGCAGCACATCCCTTACAGTGCTACTAATCAATCTGCTTCCACGAAAAGTTTCCATTTTGATTTTATTTTCATATTCATTCGATATCAATGTATCGCACAGTGAGTTGACTCTCTTGGAAAATGGTTTGTTAATAACAGCAATCTTTGTCATATTTTCCGCATTTCACGGCTCCGTGCCTGATTTTGAAAATCAATTTAAGAGAAAATATTGTGAGTCTATGAAGTGAATTATAATTAAAATGAAATAATTCTCAATTTTTTTAAACTGATAGCAGATTATTTAAGGTTAATAAATGCCACTATATATTAAAACATTTACTACTGTCTAAAGTTCTAAAATTTGAAAACAAAAATTAATCTCTATACAAATCTCATTAGACTTATCATACTGTAGGGTAGTCAATGCTGGCCATTGACAAAAACGATAAAAAAAGTCTTCATTTTAAAAATATAAATACTCCTAAATTTGTTTGCTCCAATTAGAGAAAATGTCAGATAGAGAATTTTATTTAACTATGAAATTGATCGAAAATGTAAACAACCTGATGACTTGAATCTATAATCGAAGTATTTTGCTGTTTTAAAGTTGTAATTATTATTTAAAAAAAATGTTGCAATAGAATGATTCATAAATTTTGTTGAAGATGATAATAATTTTATGAACTTCTGTGGAAGCTTATAAAGTATAATTTGATGAAATTTACATATCAATCAATTAGAAAGAGTAAATACAGATAAAAATAAACTAATTTTACATATGTTTTCTTTAAAAAATTAAAAAAGCATTAAGTATACGGTGTGACGATGAATATCCTGATATAGTATGAAATTAATTTACTTATTTAATAAGAAAAATAAAAATAATAAATACAAAGGAAGGAACATTTCTATATTACGGCCTTTTTTGTGTTTCTATCAAACTACTCTTGCAAAAACATATCCTTATCTGTTTGAATATATTATTTCAAAACTAAGAAATTAATTTTAGAGTGTATCCTAACATCATCATCAGTATCCTAACATCATCGTAAACACACAGTACACAGAAAGTGCATTAGCTTTAACAGCTTTAGTTCTCTGTGTAACTGTGTATTGCCAACTATGTGCACAGTAACCAAGGGTCAAAGAAGACTATCTATCGAAAAATTAGAAACTTTCTCATTTGTATGCTTGAGATGAATATCATTTTAGTTTATCCTTCTAAAAGTAAAATCAAAATAATTTCTTAAAAATATTTTTATTAATATTATAATCGTAGATAATTAGTTAATTAGGAGTATTTAAAATATGTTTATATCAATTACTTCTTCAGTAGGCATCACTATGATTCCCATTAACTTGATCTTTTGATTTTGAATTTCATTTTATAATACGATTTAAATAAATAGCATTTATAAATTTGAATTTTTAATTTCAGAATATTGCTTCTTAAGAAATAACTAATTAATTAAAAGTGGTTACTTAGGTTAATTAAAATATATAAATATTTTTCATTCTTATTAATTACTTATAAATGATAAATTTTCTGATAATAAGATATCTTTCCAAGTAATAAAAAATAAGTAACTTTTCTCAGATAAAAGTAAACTAATAAAACATTAAGCGCGCGTGATTCCATTTTTTTTAAATCATAAAAATAAAATTAAGATCACCAAATAAAAGATAACAAAAAATAGATTTAAAAATTTTTGCTTGTTTATTTTTGCACTTTCTCGTTTTCAATTTACAAGACAATTCAAATTAATCATATCATAAAAATTTTTAAGAAAAACTTTTTTTTTCTTTCTTTTTTTTTAAAAAAAATTACTCATGATCACTCTAAATTTTTCGAAGCAATACAAAATATTTTTTTTATCATATTATTATATTGTATAATATTATTATATTCATTTTATTATCATATATTCATTTCATTATCATATTATTATATTCATTTTAATCACTTTCACGTCTTATTATCAGATGTTTTTTCTTTTATCAATATCATATATATATTTTTAAGAGTATTTCATTAATATATTAGAATATTGGAAGGACAAAAATCACTATGGAAGTATATTTTTCCTTAAGTTTTTGAGTAAATAATTTCTCTTTAATCTAAAGTGTGCGCGAACATTTTTACACCGACTTTATATACCCGGGTAACACAAAAATTCGTCAAAACTTTAAAAATTTATAAAGAAGGAAGAACTTATAATAAAGAGAAGTGCGTTTACAACAAAAAACTCCTATGAAAGTTGCATTTTTTTTAAGCACTAAAAATTTTTTCTAGTTAAATGTGTTGCATGTAAAAGCCGCTGACATGCGAGAGATTAAAAAGAATTTGATAAATTAATATTCTAATAAAAGACCGTAATACAGGAAGATTTGTTATTTGCTCTCTAGGAATATTATTATTAACCAATCTAGAGCGTTTTAGTCGCAGTATATTTGAATGGAAAGTCTGCAACTGATGCGTTGTGAAAATTTCGCATGGCATAAGGATTGCAGATGAAGAATGACCCCATATCATGTTCTGGAATACTGAAATTTGTCAAACGGTTCGAAGAAACAGGCTCTTTGGAGGATCGGCCGAGAAGTGGAAGATATTTGTTGGTGGAAGGTCCAATTACTGTTGTGGAAACCACTATGAATTATATAGCGTTGAATTCGTCTACGGGAAAGCAGTACTCGCGAAGTAGGAAGGATATTAAAAGTACCCCTATCATGGATTCTGCGTATCCTTCATGGAATATTGTATCTTTGTCCTTACTCTGTCGTCATTGCATTAGTCACACTTATGAGGGAATCATTTGCCAAGTGAGCTATGGCGAGAATTGAAAGCGACCCTTAGTGGTTGTTCAACATTTTTTAGACGGAAGAGCACGCATTGCATAGAGATGTCAACACTCAGAACAATACTATAAGAGTCAAATCTTTGTAAATAAATGACGAAGCATAGAAGGGAGAGGAATCTTTCATGATGTAGCTGCCTTTCAGAGAGGGGAGCCAAATAAAAGCTAAAGCAACGAAACTTTTTATTTCGATTTAAATATTAACTTTATTCGAGTAAATACTTGCTGGCCACCTAAATTGCAACACCAAGAAAGACAAGAGATATCACAAAATATATTTTGTAGATGACATATTGACTAAGTATCAAATGACTAAATTTATAGATTTCTGTGAAGTGTGGTTCCTGCCAAATTCAGAAGCCAGATTAGTTGCCATTGTTTGTCATTGCCTCTGCATTGATTCAAAGAGACTTTAGATGTGTTCTTGGGGTACAGCAGACTAAGCAGCTTCCACACGTTGCCAAAGTTGGTCTGGTGTGACAGCTGGGAAAGTAATCTTTGTCAATCTCTGAATAACCATGGACCACATGTTTTCTATCGGCGAAGGATCAAGAGAGCAAGCTGGACAGGGAAGCAATTCAGTTTGGGGATTGACGAAGAACTTTTGGACAATGCGTGCCTCGTGGTCGCGCATTATCCTGGTGAAATATGGCTGTGGGTAAGCCTTAGGTCTTAAAAAGATTTTCACTTCGTTTTAATTAAAAACACAGTGAAGGAGAATTTTTTTAAAAAATTTTTTTATGAATTAACTATACAAAAGACATTAAGAAATTATTTTCAAAATGAGCTTACTGTACTATAATAATGTTATCCTTTTTACATAAAATCATTAATTTAAAGATATTAAATTTATGATTAATATTTACATTTTTCATCCCTGTCAATTTTAGAATTTCACAAGAATTTTTATAAAATTTTTTTGACATTTTTTGTATAGTTAACATTTCAATATATTTACATAGTTTAAAATTTAACATTCTGAAAATAATTTTTACATTTGTTTAGAATTTTATAAACTCATTAATTTACTAATAATGAAGAAAATATTAATATGCCCAAAGAATTTTATTCTCTAAATTTCAACTTCATACAAAAATATTTTAAAATAAATATTAGAAGCAATTGGAAATAATTTGTACATGGAAATTTCTATTATTTGATAAGCTGTTCAACATTTAATTAGCATGTTTAAAAAATGTGAATTTTAATGTACGAATAGACATTTATAGGTAAGTATAAGTGTTTGTCACAAACAATTTTTGAGGGTTTAAAATTAAGATTAATAATTCATATTTTGAATAATATAAACAACATGAAATTTTATCTAATATTTTACACAGTAAATAAACAAGCAAGTATGTGGGGAAAAATATTCATAGAAAACAATAAATTATACAATATTTCAAATACATAGCACAAAACCATTTTTTAAATATTTCTAATTTTCTGTTCTTTTTTTGTATTATTACATTTTTTTTTTTATCAGATCATCATTAACTTTCTTACAGTAATCTTTTAGTAACTTATTCGTTGTAGCATACATAATAATTTTCATAATATCATACACATCATGTTTATTACAATCAAACTGAAAATAAATTTCTAATATTATAAGATTTTATAACGTTATGTTGCATGCAAGGGACCTCTGATTTTTGAATTGCATAAATTGTTTTTCAAATTCTTATGACAATAGTTTAACAATTACACAATAGTTAATTTTTACTGTTTCATTGATAGGAAACTTCAATCTCCCTGTATTCATACTTTGAATTAAAATATCACTACCATCGCTTAATTCATCATATTCTTTAATGAGAGAACTATTAAATGTTTCACATTTAATTTTTTTAAACAAGCATGGGTGCAATCAATATCCAGCTATAAAGGTTAGGATTGTGGACAGATGATTTATGCTTTCTAAATCATTATTACATATATAACTATATTTAAACGTTTATTATTTCATTGCTATCTAAAATAAAAGTATCATCAATTTCATCATCAAAGTTTTCGGCAATGGTATTTCCATGTGTATGAGATTTTAGTCTCAAGGAAATTAAACTTTAAACTCTTAATTTATTTTCTGTTTCATAAATCTGGGTAAGCGATACATTGTATTCAGAACCAGCTAATTGCCTAAAAAGTCCAAATCGTTCTTCTAAAGAATCGGTTTGTAGCTTTCCACTCAATAGGAAATCCATATTTAATTCTTTTGCACAATAATTCACAATTTCAATAATAGCATTGGCGGTGTGAGTCAAAGCTAGATGAGTCTCAAAGCTTAATTTTCCTGTGTCTGAAGAAAAATGTTTCTATTTCTCAAGCCACAAGGAAAAATTTTGCAAAAATATTAATCTAATATCTGATGGTAAATTAGTGAGAGGCTGTTGATACTCATTTTTTTTATGCAATTCCCTTATATAATGTTCTCACATTAACAATATCCCACTAAATTGAGATCAGTTTGACAAATGTTGCTGTTCCTTCATAATTTGATAAGTCATAAATGGGACCTGCAACTTTTAGTCCTTCTGAACAATGTCTATTAAAAACTTGCAAAACTAATTTCACATTCTGTCTTTCCAAATTTGAAGGACAAAGATTTTGTTTTTAGTGTGTGACAATACCTGACTGTATTTGTAGATTCAATTTCATGTAATTTTCTTAGAGTATTAAAAGAAGAAGTATTTAATTTTTCTTAAGAAACTGAGTTACAAAAATTAGGAAAATAAAAAACTTTATCTGAATTTTTTTGGTTAAGCCAGTAATTTCTTATATTTTTAAGTAAATGCACAGTATCAATAACAAAAAATAAAGGCCTGTTATTATCAACGGGATGATTATAATTAATTTTTAGTTTAGGGGGATTTGAAAACCAGACATTGCCTTTCTATTAATGGCATTGTTATCACTACTAACACACATTATTTTAAAGCCTATATTTTCTAGTTCAACTATTATTTTTAATATGAATGCACGCAACAAATCTCCAGATATAGTCTTTACAGGATATATATGCACCACATTTTTATACATTGATTGAATGCTTTGAAAGCATAAAGACATAAGAAGTTGTAGCAACATCATTTGAATTTGCAGCAAAACCAATAACATTACCACCTTTATGCTCTACAACAGCTTTTAGATAAATTTCATCCATCATTAAAACTAAGGTCTTATCATTTTCATTTAAATGCATATATTTATCCTTAATGTAAGATAAAAAAAATGTCAGAACTTTGTTCTTTTAAGGAATTTGATGCATAGTTATAAATAAACATTTTAATGTAGTGAAATGAGGCAATATAATAAAAGAACTATTACGTAAAAATTTATAAGAATGAGATGATATGGAATATAGTAAAGCACAATGAATTAAAAAAAAAAAAAAAAAAACAGGGTGTAACAGACCCATATTAACACTATTGACAGTAGATGGCGCTGCTGCCCAATATACTTACAAGATACAATGAGATGAATATAGAGATGTGAGGAATGGAGGTCGAACCATCCGGTTCCTAAATACGTTTGTTTTGTACCACCCTGGTACTATGTAACCGTGTTTATTATTTTATAATTATTAAGTGTTTTCTTTTTGTAACTAATCTTAATTATGTGTAATGTAATAAATGTTTGTTTTGTTTTAACTTCTATTTTCTTACGTCGCTACAAGGGGAATATCTCTGATGATGCTTTGAACTTTGTAATAATAAAATTTGTTCCTTGATAAAATCCAGTAAATTATTGTTATCAATATAGACATTTTTTAGTTCATCAATGATATGTACAAGTAAATTATCTTTTCCTTTATCATCAACAATACATTTTTCAATAATTTTTAAAATATAAAATATAACATTTATGTTGTTGGTAGTTATTGGAAAAATGTAATTATCTAATTTGTCAAATTTAACACTTTTTATTGTACTTACCACAGATAAAGATTTGTCAATAGTGATAATATAATAAAAAAAAAGATTTGTCAATGAAAATATAACAAAATTATCATTTTTTTATGATATTCCAGTTGAATCTATGACATTTTCTAAGCAGTTCTTCAGTTTATCAAAAGAAATGAAACAAAAATTTTTTCATACAACTCTTTAAACTTAAGGCTTTTTTGAATAGCAGCAGATAAGTGTTTATTTTCCAGCCTCAATTTCTTAAAATCGGGCTCACCTCTATAGCTTTTTACTGTAGAAAAATAAACAGGGCAATTTGGAAACTTGGATGGAACAAGCATGGGCTTTTAATTTGGGATGAGGTAGAGGAACACTAATTTTTTCCCCAGATTTTTCATCATATATTTCCGAAAGCCTCTGAATGTCCGTTTCCATGAAATGAGTTTCACAAATCTATGAAACAAGAAATAATGTATTGATAAAAATATCCAAAATTTGTAATTGCATTCATTTACAAGAGAAGTTAATACAGTATTTCAATTAGAAAATAAAAAGTTGTTTAACAAATTATTTTTTATTTAAAGAATTTGAAAAACCATTAAATTTAAATTAAATTAATAAAATGTATTAGTTTATTAAATTTTTATTCAAGTGAATTCAGTTTAAGAATGTAAAATGTATTTTCTCGAATAATATCATAAATTTTTTTTAGTCATATAAAATAAATAATACACATTGCAGATTGATAATTCAAAGTGAAATCAAATAAAAAAAATTATTACAATTTTAATAATAAATTATATTATTTAATGCATTAAAAAATTTGCATAGCTATTTCTTATAAACTGTTCACAGATGAATATTTTCACTTATTTAGTAAATAACTATTTAAAATAAAATAGAAATATTTAATCATATGACACAAAACTATGCTATATTAAGTTAATTTAAAAAATAAGACCACAGTTATAAAATTTTAAAGGGAATAAAATTTTAAGTTATAAAATTTTAAGGTTAAACAGACCGAGGATATCAAACTATTCAGATATCTGGATTAATAATATTAATTTCAATTTTTATTTTAAAATATAATTTATTTTCATTATTTAACGAAAGATACGACTTTAATATTAAAAATAGCATTGAAACAGGAGAAATCTAACATGATAAATACTGAATGATACATGAATGTTTTAACTGTTTTGTTTGTATATATGGCATTTATTTAAAACAAATTTTACTTTTAAAACACTTTGATATGTTAAAGTTATACACAAATAATTATTACTATTTAATATTAGAATATTATTATACTATAACTATTTAATATAAGCAATAAACATAGCCTGGAATTTTTAGTAACATTCAAGTTTTCTTGAGGGATGACTTTAAGCCATTTGTTGAATATTTCTTTTTCGTTATGAAATTGAAAAACACTTATTTTTTCAGTTTTGTCAAAATTACCACGACAATTAACCCCTGAACATTTGTAGGATATGATAACAATAATATCACTTGAAACTAAAAGAAATATATTACAGACTTTAGCAACCAACAACACAAATCTGCAGGCAAAATGGCGACACTAGAATTGAAACGGGTTCAAGAGCTTCGCCTCTAAAGCATGAGTCATACAGGACGGGAAATAGTGGTGCTTTGGCTTTCACTGTAGGAGGTGTTGGTCATACCCTCCTCCATCCAACAATCATATATTCACATTAAAGTTGTTTGGTTTCATCCAACATGACTACCAATTTCTCTAAAAGATAATTCCCAATCTCGATAGGCCACTATCCTTCCTCTGTAGAACTCGGATGCTTGATCAGAAAATGATCGATGTTTTCTACAAGGCATTATTTGAGAGTTTTGTTTTTTAAAAACCACAAGAAAAACACAACTGCCGAATTTGAAATCATCAAAATTTCCAAGCCTTAAACAATACTTTGAAGTAGCGCTACAGGCATGCACAGTGTGCGTCTGCGCTGAAGAACAACATCAGTAGCATACCTCATCTCCGCTAATGCATGTAGTAAATTTCATGTTCTTTGCATGCTTCCTTCAGGGTGCTGCTGCCTTTACAGACCCAGCAGTGTATATTTTAAATTTAATAATTATTGAGTTATGTTGGTAAATATAAAGTTGGATTGAAGAAGCTATTGTATATCACTGAACTGTATATAAACGAAAACGAGCTCTTTGCAAGCCGCTTCCACAGATCAAATTACACCTTTAAAGAGCACAGCAGGCAAAAAGAATGCATACTCGTCTAACTCAGCCGATGAAAGACAAACTAAATAATATGTTAACTCTTATTTAGCTTTGGAATTAATATAGACTTGAATTAAAAAACCATTAATAATTAAAATTTTATTTTATTTATAAAAAAAGTGATAATTTACAATATAAAATCAAAATCAAATTAAAATGTAGATTATCATTAAATGTATAAAAGCTATTTTAGTAACAATTACCCATACAAAAATACATAAATATTTAAAATTCATTAAATTAACGGTTTTTCATATTTGTTGGGTAAAATATCCACATTTCTGATTATCTTTATTTAACACATACATTTGCATAAAAAGTTTCTATTGTGAATATTTGTTGGATTCTCCTTAGCAATATAAAATTTATATGAATAGCTTTTTGATTTGAAGAAATGTTTTCTGCATAAATAGAATTCATTTTATTATTAACTTTTAGAATTTTTTAATGTAAAAATAAATATTATTCCAGTTATATTAAGATTTCATCCTTATGCTGTTTGTTAATAAGAACACAATCCTCAACAAAAAATTATTTACTACTATTTTCATCTAAAACAGGCCAGGGCATAAATTATTTGATAAAAATATCTTTACTTAAAGGTTTATTTGTATTCTAAAATAAATGAATATTTTCAGATTTGCTCATTTACAGCCGTTATTATAGTTCCGTGATAATTTATACATTTATAACAGTACCTGCATAAAATTTCACTTATTATTTAACATTTTGTTAAAAGGAAAAAAATCAATTAAATTTTTTCACTACTTATAAATTTATCTTCACAAATAACACAGCTATTGAATTTGCTGTAGTATGTAAATTCATTAACACTATGAATTTGATTAATATTTTGATAAACTATTACGAATTTGTCTTTACAAATTCACATCGTTTCCAAAGAACAATAACACAAGAAAGAAACAATAAGACGGTTCAAAGCAAATTAATTAACTTCTTTTGTACTGTATAGAAAAAAAAATAATAAATGAAATAAAAATATTTGATACAGCATATATCAGTTTTTATGGCCTTGTTATAAGAGCATTTTTAATAAGCACTCTATTATATTTAGAAGTTATAAGTAGGTTTAATAGACCAAATGTTTATATAGATTGTTAACTCTAATTTTTAATTTCATAAACTGAGAACAAATAGTTAGTTATATTTTATAGTGATTTCAAATTAATGAAAAAAATACTGATGATTTATTTTCTTTTTTAAAAAATATAAAAATGTTTAATTGCAATTATAGTCAACTAATATATGTTAATTTTTCTGAAATATTTTCTAAAATAAAATAAAGGCAGGAATAGACATCACATATAATGTATGTATTTTACTAGACCTATGTTTTAACATAAATTTCACTAAAAAAACTCATTAAAATGTACATTATGGATATGAAACATTAATTCACAGTATATACATATTATACAGCATTATTATAAAATAACAATGTTCTAACAATCAACAATAACAGGTAATTCATCTTCAGGGACTTCTTCGAAATCCCATTTATAAGTAGTTGTGAGATTTTTTCGAAAATTATTGGCAAAACTTTTGAAGTCTTCATTAGCATCACTATTTTTAACATTTTCAAAGAATATTTGCAGTGTTTTTACAAGGAAATTATTTTCTGATGTAATATCAACAAAGAAATCAGTAGGAATTTCTTTCAGCTGGTAGTGAAAAATCATTAAAAATGCCTTTAGTAATTGTGTATATTTCTCTAGTCCAGAATCAACAGAGCATAATATTTGCACTAAATTTTTCCAATGTTCAAAAGCATCATAAACATGAGCCACAAGAAAACAAATATGAGCCATTTGTAATTCTCCAAGAATGTCATTATTTTTTTCAAAAGATTGCAGAAGTTGCTCCAGAGTGTAAGTTGAATCCATGCTGTGCATTGTAATTTGTGCTGCTGAACTTCCTTCTGGATATCTGAAGCAAAACATTTTAAATTAACATTTAAAAAAATTTTTTTAATCATGTAAAATCTTGATATAAAAATAAAAATTAAAAAGTTACATAATAAAGCATAATTCAAGTAAGTTTTTAAAATTACTATTATTTTTTTATTACCATAAATAACCTAAATTCAAATAAAAACTTAATAGCAAATTTTAAAGGAAAAAAAAATTTCTAATACTATGTCAAAATCTGAATTTTGATATTATGAATTTTAAATAAATTATTTTTATAATATTATGCAGTCTATATATATTTACTTTTGATTTAATATATAATTTAAAATAACAGAAGACTATTTTATTCTAATATGGCATCAAACATACATTTGGTTATTTCATATAAATTACATAAATATTTTTTTTCAAACTCACAACAGATGATTTTACCTTATTATCTTCCCAGAAAATTTTTTATACTACAACTAAAAAATATTTCTTATGATATAAAAATTGTTAAATGATCACCTGAAAAATAACGATTCATTTTTATTGACATATGGATGCATACATTTCTTTTATACATATTGAAAGAAATGCTTACTTCAGAAGTAAGATAATGTTTTTAAAAAACTTATTGATAGACTTCAAGCAGGTATGTGAACTAAACAATTGATAATATAGAAGTCACAAACAAAGACCAATATTAAGCTTTTTGTGAACAAATTCAAACAAACCAATAGTATATTGGACAATTTGAAATATATTATTCAAGAGCTATGAATATTTATGATACTGTAAAAACGTACACGTTACTATTTATTTGATGAATGAGCTGTGTACTAAACACTTCATAAATTATTATTTGGCATACTTTTTACCCAGAAAAAGGTATCATATCACTTATAAGTAATACATTTACTGAAAGAAATAGATTGCACAACTAGGGACTGTAATTGACTCTTTAAAGGTGCTGAAAAACGAAAATCTCTCAGAAAACTTTTCTGCTGATCAAAGGTTGCTTTTCATTCCCACAGTGTACTTAATTGTTACACATTATTTCTTCATTATAAAATTAGAAGATATAAAACCAGTAATGCATTTATGTAACCAAAATAACCAAAAGTACAAACATGGAAGAAAAAATTTTCCAAAGCGAAGCATTGACATTTACGGATATATAATGTTGGACTCGCAAATTGTAGGAGAGATTGCGATATAAAAATTATATATTAAACAGCAAATAAATTATACCTTATTTGCAATATAAAAAGTTCAAGGATTTCTTATGGTAATCTAAAGAATCCCAAATACTGTGTACAATAGGGTAATATTTCTCAGTACTCTGTTTTCATAGTTCATAATTGGCCTAAATTTTATTATTAAAAATTGTAGAACAACAAAAGTTCATTAAATCTTTAATGACACTTAATCTTACTTAATCGGTTTCTTTATCTCTTTATAGGTTTAAAATAACAATTAAGCACAAAATGTGTATGAGGAGATCATGAAATATTATATATATCACATCTTCATCTTTTGTTTAGTAGCATGGTAAAACAGTCCTTTTATGTATTGTAATCAAAATGATTATAAAAATTTTATGACATTAAAATTGCCTTTTTTAAGTATGTTCTATATGTTTATTTAATTTTTTTTATGAAACACATTTTCTTGAATTCTTGCTTTTTGAAACCCTTAACAAATTAAAGAGCTAAAAAGCTCTTAATGTTTTTTGAATTATCCCACTTGTTCAACAATGGTACCAAAAAAAGTGTCTTGAACCGTTTTACCACACAAGTGTTGTAGCCAGGACCAGATGGTCATCACCAGTTTATTAGTGGATACTTGAGATCTATCTCTTATTCTCGTAGAAAAAGGTTTTTTTCAATCTGTTTGGAATGTGCTGATCAAATGGCCAGCGACTTATTATAGATTGTCTGGGGCTTTCCAAAGTTGCCAAATTTTAATGTTAGATTTTCTTTGAGGAACAAATTTCACAGACCTGACTTAGTGTTGATAAACAATGGAAATATGTAACAAGTTAAAGACCTTGAATTTTGAAAGTGGGTTAAAAAAACAATCAAGATTTTCAATACAAATAATTTAGCTTTTCTTTTCTTCATTTATTCTGTTATTTATTGCGAGATTAACCTGACTTAATTATTTTTAAAGATGATTTTTAATAATGTTGGTATAATTAAATGAGAGAAGGTCCTCATATATTTCAATAATATGCTTTCACTTTTCATAAGAAACTCTAGGACTTAAATTTTACCTTTTTAGGGCTTGAAGGGCATTTTTTTAAATATTTGATTGGTCATAAAATAAAATATAAAACAATCTTCAAATTTTTTTTTATGCATATTAAATTATTTTGATTCTAAGATTATGTAATAAAAAGTTAATTTTATTAAAGACAAAAGAACCTCAATTTTTTATACATGTTAAATTGATTCTACAAGATGATATAATAATAATTTTTATGTTAACTTATTTTTCTTTAAAGTTTCTAGTGAATTTTTTCTACAATTTCTTTATTAATCTAGAAGGTGCTTAGAAAAATATGCTTTCTAAAATGACAAAATTATCATGCAACTTCATTACACAAAACAAAATTTATTTTCTTCCATGTAAACAGTATAGTTACATAAATGAAGATTAGTTAGAGTCTGAGTAAAAACTTTAAGGTCAGTGGACATTTTTGAGAAAATGGAAATGTTTAAACTAAGGAATTAAAATACCATCTGATTAATAATTATTAAGCTTGAATAAGCAGAAAAGTGCAAATATTATATTATTAGAAAATATTAAACACAGAGATGAATATTTGAGAATGAGTAAAAACTCTAAGGCCAATATAGAAAATAACATATAAGAAAAAAATTACGAATTCTTAGAAGGTTGTATAGGGGTCATTTCTTCGAATTACTTCAAATGTTCTTGTTTTCATGGATGACATGAGTTTTTGACAAAAGATGGGGTCGGTTTTATACCATTCATCTTTGATAATAGATTTCAGCTTTGTTGTTGATATAAAATGTCTCCCATTTGCATAAATTCTCCTTGCTAAGTCACCCCAAATGTTCTCGATTGGGTCAGGTGATCTAGCAGGCCATTTTACAGTTTCAACATTGTTGACTGGGAACCAATTTTTGTGCTATTACTTGAATGGATCGATGTATTGTCTTGCTAATATTTCCGATTTCCTTTAGCAAGACATTCAGTATTTGGCAGAAAATGATTTTGGACATTTTGATATCCTTGTGAATTTATTCTATCTGAAATGAATGCAATCGTGAAAACACCAATGTAAGCAAAACAGCCTCAAGTAATGACAGACTCTTCACCTAATTGGCACTTGGAGAATATTTATTTTTAAATTTTTTATATCATGCCAGCAGACATTCCAACCACCTGGTCCATTCAAATTCCATTTTTTTTTGTCAGAAAAATTCATTTCTATCCGTTGGTTGTCCCAGGTCATGACTTTCTAGCCAAAGTTCAAATGCTCAATTTAATGTCTTTGCAATAACTGAATATTAGTCACTTTTGCTGTGTAAGAGTATCTTCCAGACCTTCTAACTCTATTATAAATCGTTTTTCACAAACTTTTAAATCTGTCATCAGAATCAGTTTGCTGATTGAGTACTTTCCAGTAGTTGCAAGTTTGCAAACTCTTCTTTCATCATGCAAGGATAAAGCTTTAGGTCTTCCCCAAGTATTCTTTTTACCATAATTTTCTTTCAATTTAAAAAAAAATGTTGACTAGAGTCTTTGATCTTCTTATCTTTATTGCAATACCACGACTACTCATTGCTGATGACAAAGCTTCGATCTGTCCTCTTTCATGATCAGTTAACTTTTTATGCTAACCCTTCACCATCTTCACAAAGATAACCAATACTTCGAAGAAACATATGACACACATGAAAAATTGCAGAGTTGTCACAAGCTAGTAGTTGCAATGGTAATTACATGATTATATTATATTTATTTTTAAAAAATTACTAGTGGTCTTAAAGCTTATACTCAGACAGGAATACTAACTTTGTAAATAACCACATGTTTCTCATAATTACGTATTGATAAATCATGTTCATAGCATTTTTTTCTTATCAATGAACTTTAATAATTAATATTATTTGAATCCCTTTTATTTCATTTTACATTTTCTAAAAAAATTTTTACTGGTCTTAGTTTTTACTCAGGCTGTATAAGTGATTCCCATCATGTATACAACATATGCATAATTTTGCAAGAAAAAATCAAAGCACCAAGAAGGAAGTGGTTGTTTTTGATTAAATTAAATATGATTACAATTCATACACAGATAATAAAATGATAAAGAAGCTATAAGGCCCAACTTTGGTACACAATTAGAGCTTGAATATTCCAGTCAGCAGTTGGTGACACTACTGGTAGAGTCAATACATACATGTATTGCGTCTAGACCTTGAAGACAGAGGCTCTTAATGTTATCCTGCTATATATTTTGCAAGGCATCCACCAGTTGTTGCTTCAAATCAGAAACATTTTAGGTTGCCTAAATTTAGCGACCTACCTTGTCCTAAATATGTTTGATTGGATAAAGATCTGGCGACCTTACTGGCCAAGAAAGAAAATTAATGGCATAAAGACAGTCTAGAAATATGACAGCAATTAGGAGCCTGGCATTATCTTGTTGGAAACTGTCTCCTGGATAATGTGCCATAAAAGATAATACAACCAGTTGCAGAATAGTATCATTATATCATTAAGCTATTAAAATATATGAATTATGACTACAGATGACCTGCTGTCCTTTGTAAAACAAAAACTTTGAGACTGTTGGCATCATCTCTCCAGACATGGACACAATGGGCATTTGCTTCAATAGTAAAGTAAAATTCACTTCAGACTATTATGCAATGGCAATCTGATGGTAAACATGATGATTGGATACAACACCATTCTAGACAATTCTCTAATGTTGCAGAGTGAAAGGCATGTTGCCTGACTAACAACTACATAAATACTTATATCTAAAACTAAATATGTGTTGAAATAACACTGACAGGATTTTAAGACAAAATTAAATTTATTCAATAACTATTTACAATGATTACTAGACAAAATAACAGTTTAAATCTGACATATGTAATAGCCATTTAATAGTAATATATAATCTCAAAACAACTGATAATGTAGAACTAAAACTCTGAAAGGACAGACTAAATTCAAAACAGCATAAATTTTGGAGAATTACCTGTATTAAACTCAAACTACTTCCATATTTGTGCAAACTATATTAATGAGAGATACAAGTTAATGCAAAGACAAATAAACATGCTTGAGAGGAAGAAGTATTTTTCATAATTTAGCTGACCTCTAATTTTAGCAATATTAGGCATATGTTTCTATGCTTGTAGTAATACTAGATAAACTTACTATTCATGAGGTACAAGTTGATACATATGCTTTATATAGCCTTTACTCATTTGCATAAGTAGAAAAAGAAACACTTTTCACAATTCAGTTATACTATTACAATTCAGTAATACTAGTTTTGGTTTGTGTCTTCTTCACTCAGCAAAATGTTCTGAAGCACAAGGTGGATTGCCAATACAATAGACTGACTGAAGAGTTAATCTGATGACATAATTAAAGTAATTATTATGAAATGGCGTATGTTTTATCTAGCCATGAATTAAAAAAATTATTTCGGTTTATGAATACTGAGTAAATACAGTCACTAAGAGAACTACAAAACTTGAAAATTTGGAAATAGTCAAGAGATACATAATGTTTTTTAAGCTTTTGGCTATCAAGGCAGACATCTTAAAGGCCAATATGAGTATAATACTCTCAGCCAAGTACTGCAAAATGATGTATAGTAGGTATAATAAATAAAAGGGTGTAAATTAGAGTATATGGAAGAGGCAGTAGCATGTCAAATAAAGTTGAGCATCTTAGCTTTCACAAGCCTTCCTTTTAATGATAAATCCTCACAGCAACTATAGTTGCGAACACATTTGTAAGCTGTGTCAGTAGGTTGTAGGTGAAGAACTATTGCTAAGTAAAATCACCAAGCTTCACGCATTTCGTTAATAAGATCATGTTCAAAGTCATTCAGTTGCCAAAAAACTTTTAAAAAATGTACTGATAGCATTATTTATTATTTCTCAAGGATATCACAATGGTGAAAATGGAAAAAAAAATTTTTTTTCTGCCTCTATTACTGGTTTTACATTTTACGAGTTGCTTAGCAGAAAAGTATGCTAGAACTGCAATTCATGCTCACTGGGCTTGAAAATTTGATCATTAACATGTTCAATAAAAATGCCTTTGAATACATTATTTTATCAAATTCTTGGTACAATGATTTTTTTTTTCAAAAGATTGTATGTATACATGCATGAATACACATTCAAATTCAGATAATTATCAAAATTATTTTTATTTACCATATAGACGTTTAATCTCATTTCTAAATTCATATTTTTAATAGAAGAATAACAGCATTAATATATATATAAATGAGGAATACATTTAAGTATGAACAAAAACCTTAAACCATCATTTGTGAGATAGATCAAGTTGATAAATGAAATATATATGTATACATTAATATAGTTTTAATACATTAAAAAAATTGAAATTCTTGAGTAAACTTATTTCTGTAAAAAAAAAAAAAAATATTAACAGTAAAAAGATATAAAAAATTACCTATTTTTTGGAATTGGAGTGAATCGAATTTCTGTTCCTGGAACTGTTTTCATTTCAGGAAGAAGTCTTTCTTCCAGACTTTGAGATCTTTTGTCACTTGTACTATCTGGTTCTGAGCTTTCAGGAACTGGATATTTTAATGGAATAAGTTGAGTTACAGAGCTAACCACACCATTTAATGGTTGGAGTCTTTTAATAAGATTTTCTAAAGAGGAAAGAAAAGATTAATAAATACAATCAATTGCTTTCAAAACAATTTTGATGACAAGGCAATGATTTAAGAGCATTTTTCTAAAAAGCTATTTCATTATATTTTTAGAATAAATATCTTGATAACACTGAGAAAAAAATTCTTTTGATATAGTATTTTATTAGATGACTGAGAAGCAAAAACTACTTTTTTTTTTATTTTTAAATGTCACTTTTAAATGAGAGTTTTTGTCAATTGAAAAATTAAAGTGCAAAGTAGAATGCATTATAAAAATCAATATTTATTCACCTGGAAGTTCAAACATTGCAAACATGTTAAAACTTATTAATTAAGAATTCTTAAATGCATCATTGAGTAAAAATGCTCAAAGAAAATCTTATACTCAAAGATAACATGAAATGTAATATTTGGATAACAAAATATGAATAAGTTATAAGACATGAAAAAAAGTTCTAAACTGAATCAAAATGTAAAGATATGTATGATACCAACTTAACACATAAATAATATTATAATATAACTGCTAAGACTGGAAACATTTTTTCATAAAATTTTTTCAGGAAAAGATACAATTCTGACAAATTTCCATTAATTGTTGTTTGATAGACATCTTTCTGATTGTTTCAGTTAAATAGCATTTTTTTTTTCATATAAAGAAAAAAAATTAAAATATTTTTCTAACAAGTTAAAAAATATTAATTATATTAATAGTTTTCTACTTTTTACATTATTATAAAATAAAATACAGTTATTATTACTTTTCTTTTTTGGAATGAGAGAAACATATTTGATTCTCAATAAATTTGTAAGCCCTTACTTTATCTTTAAAATAATCCATCTTATTTTACTGAAATATATAAAATGATTCCCAGGATATATGAATGACATATAACGGCAACTTGATATCGAAACAAATGCATACAAATTACTTTTCATTTAACTATTATCCTTACATTATTGATCTATATAAATATTTGTTAAATATGAAGTATATATTCCAAACTTGGGTAGGTTGAAGTATGCACTTACATATCCAAGAAAATAACAGCCAATTTCAAACACTCCAAGTTTGAAATATAAACAAGCCAGATTCCTATTCAAAGTTTCACTCTGAATAATTAGTTAATGAAAAATAACAATGAAAAAAATCTTAGCAAGTAACTAAATTATTATGATCTTTTAAATTATTATTTAATTGTTTTAATACATTAAACTAACTAAATAAAAAAACATTATTAGATTTATTAATGCTCTTATATAACAATAACATAAATAGGAAAAGTTACATAGAAGATAAGCTTTTTGTCTAAAAAAGTATTTTTTATTATATTTTTAACTAAGCACTTTACATACATTTATAGAATTTTCTTTCTTACCAGCATAAAATTTCTAATTTAATCTTTAATGTATTTAAAGGAAAAATGATGACAAAGTATTATTATGAAGATTTACATTATGCTCTTCCCATCAATGTTATGTTTAGCAAATAAGGGAATGTAATATTCACACTACTTTCGTATACATACTTACATAGCAGTGCAAGTGAGCTCCTGATTATACCTTTAGGTTACCGGGTTTGGAACCTAAAGGTACTTGCTCATCACCAAGTGCCTCATAATTTTGAACCACAGTCAGGTGACGAAGTCATGCCTGAATTGACACCCTTACTTCCATATACTTTAAAAGGAGAATTGTAGGAATTAATTCTTACAAAGAATATATCTGAGAATGTTGCTAGATTAAGTTGTTGCTCCAGCATACATCCCTGTACCTAGCCTTGAGATGGGCTCTAAAATCTACAGTACGCAGCCAGGAGGGAGTCTTCATAATTTAGAAGCAGAAATTGAGCAGAAGACACTTAATGCTTGACTTGCTATCCCCATAGATATCATTTCAAGTGAACACAATATATCTTTGGTTAAGCCATGATTTGAACCCACTACTTTTCAAAAATAGGAATGATGCCTTAGTCAACTAGCACACCACAATTCTTTGCCAGATTATATGCCAGAATAACTCTTTAGAATGAAGCTTTAAGAATATCGTGCACTTCAAAAGATTGCTTTGAAAACTTGTCACAATAATGTGTAGTCAATGAAACTATTTTGCAACAACTATTTATATCATTTATGATTTTTAAGGAAATTAATATCATTTGCCCATAAAATTTATAAATTGCTTTCTTTCATTTTAAAATGATGCAATTTCTGAATACTCAGGACACATTCTTAATGAAATACCATGCTTTCTTTTGCTTATGTAATCGTAAAACTACATACATACATATACATATATACACACATATATATATATATATATATATATATATATATATATATATATATACATATATACACACATATATATAACATAAATTTTTTTAAAAAAAGGCTCCTTTTGTAATGTGTTATTGAGCGTTGGATTGAAACAGATTTGTGGCATGAAATGTTTTTGCAACATTTATTACATTTTTAAATTAATATGAAACAGTTTAAATGTGACAATAAAAATAAAAAGCCTTAAAATTCATTGCTATATAAATAATTGAGAAAATAATCAAAATATATTTAAAAGTTTTTTTACTCGGATTAACTAATTTATATACTTATTTGAATGAGAAATTTTTATGAGTTATTATATTATAGGCTTCAGAATATAACAGGTAATTTTTATGTTTAGTAAAATAAATTTTGAAATGAGTACCATAACTTAAATATATAATATTGTTTTAAAAGTTTATTTCAACTTTAAATTTAATTGGAAACACAAATTTAATATAAAAAAAAATTTACTGCATTTAGTATATATATCATATAGATTAGAATACTTAATTTTTGTAAATAAGAAAAAATAAATATTTAGTAAAATATAAATAAAAAAACTTTACCTGATATATTGCAAGTAAGTCTGTTCCATTGCTTTAAGATTTGATATGGATAAGGTCCAAGATTTCTGTCTAAATCTCGTAAATTTTCCCTTATTCTTCTCTTATCATCTCCAGATGGTTCAACACTATTTAAATCTAAAATTATATCAATTTAGTAAAATTCAGATTAAATAACTATTTTGATGAAAAGAATATATGAATGTATGCTTATAAGAAATCAGAGACACAAATGTCATTGTAACTAGTGATGTTATGTGATGCTATAACATCATTTCTTCTGCATTTATGAAAAAATGTTACTTTTACATAATTATATTATAAATGGATAAATATTAGTATCAAGTACTAAATTTTTAAACATTTGAAAATGGATGGATAAGTTTTTATGTTTAGTAAAATTAATAAAATCCTAGTTACTGGTAGAAATTTAGTGCGATTTTTCCTTCTTTGTGTACCTGAATTCAGGTAGTTTTCAAGTTTGACTCGTAAATTTCTTCATTAAAAGATATCTTATTACTTCTTGAGTTTCACAAGTCCAGCTGTTGAAATAATGCCAAGGTAGAAATATTTACATCAGTTTGTGCCTTTTACAATTTTGTGATTGTTTTTAAAACTGGATCAAAACGCTTAATTTTCCTATAGGATTTCTTTCCATAAGTTGTGCAACATATAATTCTAGATGATAAGTCATATCTAGAGCATATATTTTTTTTTTGTTCATACTTTTTTTCATATTGCACCTCCATTTACTTCTGTTTATATATTTCCTTTTGTGACCATTTATGCATGTTTGATTACAAGGTAATACTTGAAAAAAAAACATTTATTTCACTTATCAAAATTAAAAATTGTCAATATTTTTTCCCCAATGACTAAATTTTTTTTCTTCCTACGTCAAGAATTGGCCACATCAGCCATTTTCCTTCTAGAAACCCAATACAAAGTAGCCTTCATATGATAGTTGTCAAGCATAAGAGAATTAACGTTGTCCAGAAGGCAAATGATCAAATGACTAAAATTCATTGCCTCTCCTGTGAAATACAGGGGGTAGTCAGGGGAGTTAAAAATGCCAATACAACAAAAATGATCTCGAAGGTAGTTATGTCCACTGTGAATTCTAAAATTTGCACTAAAAATTTGTCATGGGAGGTCCATAGGAATAGGAATGTGTATCAGTTTACACCACACTTTTTCTGTAACCTCTGCTTTCTGGCATATTTTTACTAAGGCATTTGTTGTTTTGATAATTTCGGATGAAATTCAGTTGTATGAAGACAAAGAGGGCTGCGGGAGCAAGCATCCCTGTGTTGCCTGTCAATCCACTCTGTCATTGCCAGGTATATTGCAATAGCTGGAAATTCACTGAAAGAAAAGAATCCATCCATGATTAAATCAGTTTGTCTATTTGTATTTTTGTTTGTTCTTCACATTTTGATTGACAAGCCTGAAAGGAGCAGAGTGAAAGGATGGCAGCCTGTGAGTTGACAAGGAAGACTGCATAACTGAGAGAAGTATTACAGGTCAAAAGATAGAAAGCAGCCTGTTTAATTGCCTTGATCTCAGCCTCGAAATTTGTGGCATTCATACCAACAGAGCATGAACCCTCAAATAAATTTTCATAGTACCAGCCTGCACCAGAAATACAGTCCTCCTGGGAGGAGCCATCAGTATCCAATGATTAAATTGAAAAAACATATTATAATTTCACATAGTTTATCAAATAGAAGTTGAAGCATTGCATTGGCTTGTCTACTTTTAATTGCCTTACTTTATTCGGAACATTATTGTAGTAGCTAAGAAAATCAAATAGCGACAATATTTTTTCTGTTTCACAATCACAACAGAGAATTGAGTAATGATAAAAAAATTTATTTCATATAATTGATTGAAATATGTATAAAAAGTAAAATAAATTGTGATAAAACAATGTCACAAATTCAAACTAAATGTAATTAAGAATCACTTTATTTTAGAAATCCATTTCTAATAAATAAATTCACTAAAGAGTAGAGAATTGTACAGAGGGTAAAATGCGCCAAACTGGCTTAAGGGTTCGGATTGCATTTTCATGATGAGATTTTCATTTTATATTAATAGATAAAGGTGATCGTATGACATGCGCGGAATTCATGTTGTGTGCATCTCTTGTGTTTAGTTTTATTTGTTTACAGTTTAAGAATATGCCACGTTAATGTTCCTGATATTGGACTTTGAAATTTTTTAAAGTTATATTATCTTGAAATTTTAAAAACAATATTGTCTGAATTTTTTTATAAGTAGTATTTTTTTAGTAATATTATTTTAAAATTTCATTTGGTTGGCCAATAAAAGATCTGCACAGGGTGATAATCATGTGCCCGGTCCTTTTGATTCATACATCACAAAGTATGTATGGCTGAGAAAGCATAAAGAAAATACAGTAAAAGATTTCTTTGAAGCACTTAAAAACATTCTTTTCTAGGCCAGTTGAGTTATTTTATTTTTCACTAAAATTTCATTCAGAGTGATTATTAGAAACACTAGTTTTTATAAAAAATACATGTTTACATAAATAAATGCATTTTTAAGTAAGCTTTATTAAGTGTTTCATGTTAGTGTTAAATTGTGATGTACTAAAACTTTTTGAAAGTAGGTGTCACATGCCCACTTTCAAAAAATTAATATTCAAGTTTGCATAAAAAATGTAATTTGTTAATGTTAGAAGTTTAGCTTTATTGCCTGGTTGTCACTGTACTAGGTAGTGCTACACTGAAGTTTTTTAATGTAGGCGCAATTTTCCAGTATACTAAAAACTGATTTTAACCTTTTGAGTCCGGTGTCATCGTTTAAAAAAACTGCTCCTAGGATGGCACGAGAAGATGACATTTCCTTACCCCTTGACCGAAAGGTGAGGGTCATTTTCCTCCCATTTTAGCGCCCCCGATTTCAATGTGACGAATCTTTAACTTTTGTGGGAGATACGCCGCACTAGGTCTGCCGTAATTCTAATGAAAATGTAAATGCGTTTACCATAAATACTGTACTTATTGACAAGCTATTGATTTTTTTCTAATTGTTGTTTTATGTAACACGTTAAGAAATGTTATAAGAATTTGAAGATTAGATACATGCATTTGTTAAGCAAATTTAGTCTGTTTTAAAAACAATATAGCGTATATTAATTTATTACAGAGAATTTTCTGAAATAATTATTTACAATAATTACTTCTTTAATGAATTTACAATTAGTTATAATAAGCTAACTGGATATTTCAAAAACATTCCTAAAAGCAGCCTGCCTAATATTAAAATATGTAAATAAATAAATAAAGATATTTTGAACAAATATTTCCTTTCATGAGTAAGTACAAGCAAATTGCTGAAGTTGCATTTGAAAAAGATTAAAAGTAATCTGTGCGTTAAATACAGAAATGGTTTAAGTTTTCTTTTAAGTATTTTTATTTATAACAAATTTCTATATTGAATGGATTAAAATATATGCTTTTATATCCTTCATTTTAAGGAAAAAGCTTAAAAATAATTTTTCTTTCTGCATGTTTCTGCAACTAAGTATGAAACGTTTTGAACAATGAAGGTAGCCAGACAAATCTTGAGTTTCTCCTTTATATGTAGCATCCAGGTTGATTGTTTAATAAAATTACATTTGTCATACAATAAATAGTAATATTCAGTTCATTTCTCAATAACTGAGAACTTGAAAATGTTCATTCAAAAATAATACATTCCAAAATATACTCGTATTAGTCTCAAAAAATATTTTTGTAAAATTCTTATTAGAATATTAGCAAGAAAGCATTAGCTTTATATTGGGAATAAATTCTTATCTTCAGTATTTTTAGCTTTTATAAGACTATGCTTATTAAATTATTTTTAAAAACCAAAACCGTGATTAGTTTAATTTTATATAGAAATTAAAATTACGTAGATGAAAGACTGACTAAAAAGCAACTTTTTTTAAATATTTACATATTAATAATATATTTCTAAATATCTACATATAATTTATGATTGAAAGTATTTTCATTTTTATATTTATTTTATTTCTACCTACATGTTTTTTTTGTGAGATTAAAAAATACAATGTGTTCCTGGAATATTTTCCATAAACAGTACGTCGAAAGGAAGAAACCAAGAAACATGTCTAGCATCTATTCCGATATTTGTGTACATAAGAAAAAAGTGACGTTTAGTACTCTTTATTCAATAGTGAATTGGACTAATGAATAAAATATATTTCACCTTGAAGAGCATATTTCTAACACTAAATCAAAACTATTTCTTTGTAAAAAATTTATTTCATTAGTTCATCTAAAAATCTAGAATGTGAAAATAGCTTTTATATTACATGAATACCATTTCTGAATGAAAATGTTTAGAAGACTATTAAATCTTTGAAATGGTATTTTTCTAACACATACTTTCTCATGTGCAAATTATTATGAGAAACTTTTAACATTACCTTATAATATTTTCTTGTTTTAACTTTTAAAATATCAATCTCAAAACCAGCAATTTTGGTCAGGGTTAGATCAAGAATAGTCCTGTTTATAGGGATTATAATTGTCAAAAATGTAAGGACACTAATGCTAATTTTCCAGGTTTTATTATGTAATTTAGAAATAGTTGACCAATGCAGAAGCCAGCATACTAATTTACTGGTAGTTAAAGATCATAAAATTCAATATATAGAATCTCAGACTCTCATAAATATGAAATTGGTAATTAAAGAAAAACCATTAATACAATTAAAAATATTCTTTATATGTGTAGTTCTGTATAGTGTGTATGTGTAGTAGGAATATATTGCTTGAATCACTCTTTCATTGAATTTTATAATGACTTCATCAACTGCAAGTTCTTCAGACGGTTGATAGTGCTCCTTAAAAGATTTATTTAAAAAATCAAAAATCTTTTGTAATTTCCACAATCTGCGTATTCTTCATCTAGCCTTGGTTTTTTTCTTATTGTCTGTATAATGTAAAAAACTCAATACATTAAAAAATCTATCGTGGGACATATTCTTTCTAAAAACAGGAGTTTCAATCAATTCATCTGTCGACCAATAATCTTTGATGTTATCTTTATGTATATGGCCCATTAAAAGAATAAGTCCTAAGAATTCTTTTAATTCTTCTACATCAATATCAGTCCACTTTGTCCCATGTTTTCTTTTATTACTTTCTGGATGTAACTCTAATATTTGGGAAAGATATCTATTTGTTTCATCTGCAATAAAGTTTAAAATTTCTTCTGAAAAAAAAAAATTCGTGCTCCTCCACTAAATCCTTTATTTGCTCAGAAATACCGTAATCCCTGTAAATTTAAAAATGATGGGCTTATCATCTGCTTTTGCCTTACGCCAATCAAAATCAAATGATACAGAGGAATTTGCATCATTATTGCCATCAAAAAAACTAATATCCTTGCATTCAGATTCATCACAGCAATCAGAATCACTGTCTGCAAAATTTTCTTCTTCTAATTCTTCCAATAAATTTTTAATTTCTTCATTAGTCAATCCTATATGACATGAAGCCATCAAAATATTTTTCTAGCGATGAAAAAAGTAACTGATTGTAATGAAAAAATTTGCTAAAGTGAGGATGAAAATGCTTCCCTTTTAAAAAGAGGAGCCAATAAAATCGTTTTTCGCCAAAATTCTCCGCTCAAACAAGTCCCCAATTTTTACGACTTTCACACACAAAAGAGCAGCAATTAAATTGCACTCAACTGCCCGAAGAAACTTGAGTGGGAAAAAGTCAGGTGCTTGAAAGGGGGAAAAAATCCATGGTACAACTGTGTAACCATAGCCGTCCTCTGAGACACTCACTTTCGTGGTACAACAGTTGTACCGCAGGGATGAAAAGGTTAAGTAAAAAATTTAATTGTTAACGATCAGTATTGGTAGTCGGATATTGCGTGTAGTGATGTAATTTAGGTTGGCAACAGAGCTGTGGAGCGCTTGGTGCAAAAATTGGAATTCACGCCAAACCTGTACAGTTTTGTCATCTTTTACCAATAAATTTTTTTAAAAAAAGACATTCAATATAGTGATAATGGCCAGGAATCAACAAACAAGCAATAAATTTAAATAAACATTTTTTTTTTACATTTGTTGTTAATTAATAAAGGAGGAAAAGTACTTTAAAATAACACTTTACTACTTATTCAAATATTAACATAACTTATGGCATAAAACAACTAAAACAAACTTTTAATGCAAAAATGGTAAACATATAATAAATCTATTTTATAACTATACAATATACAAGGAAAAAAATACTTTTACTTATTTATGTAATGAATAAATAATAAAACTATAACTAATAATCAAAATAAAAATATTTTTGTTTTAATTATTACTGTAGTTTATATAAAAAATTTGAAACTTATAATGATGAGTTAATTACAACACTAACTTAAATTTAATTTAAAAATTAGCATTTCCACCTTTGTCATATTTCCCTTTTAAAAATATGTTAATTATATCTCATAAGATTAAAGGGTAACAGTTAGAGGTCTTACAACAGGGATCAAAATCTGTATAGATTAAATGTCATAGAATTGCAATCAATTACCAAGTAGATTGAAAATTATTAAGAAAATAAATTTATTCAGACTCAGTAACATAATAATTTGTTTACGAGTAACCAAATCAACAGGTAACACTAATTTGTAAAACTAATTGAAGTCATTCATAAAATCAAAAACAAAAAGTACATGAAACACTGGTTCAAAAGATGATAAATTCATATTTTAGCAGACTTGATCATACAAACACACATTTTCCAGCTAAAACATAAAAATGAAATTTAAATTCATGGAAATGATAAACTAAGAAATATCTACAATTTTATTAAAATATTCTTCTTAAAAAGTATATACAAAGAAATATTTATTTCTTTACAAATGCCTGTTTTTTGGCCGCTAAGCCATTAGACAATGGGCTCTCCAATATCTTGCAACACGACAAGAAAAAACAGATAGTGCAGAGCACTCATCGAAATGTGAAGCAGTCAATCCAGACATATAAAGAGAACACACAGGGAGAGTCCACAATTTTAAAACAGAAGAGATGGGCACAGAGACAGTAGTGACCAGTCAGCATTCTAAATGTAGTAACTGCAGTCACTAGAGGGAAGTCAGGACAGAGAAGAGTACAGTCCAAAGCTTGCCATTCAAAAGGTGTAAGGCAATATCACGGCCAAAGTGTCTAGAGATTCTAGAAATTTCAAGTTTAGATGAATGCAATCTCAGTTTCACAAGGGGTCTCTGCAGAATTAAGATCTCCTTCTTGGCAAGGAGATCAGCTCTGTCATTTCCCTTAATGCCACAGTGGGAGGGAATCCACTGGAAGGACACTTTATTCGGGAATTTCTCAAGCAAAGTCTTGCAATTTAGGACTCTTTGGTTCTTAACCTCTTTATTAGGAGAAAGAGCTTGAAGCACAGAAATAGAATCCGAAAAGATTACAGCTTTTTCAAAGGAGTCTTGTCGTATGGAGAGTTGTTCTAGTGCTATGAAAATAGCTTCCATCAAAGTATACAAAGAAATATAGATAAAGAACATCAAAAATATAAACTGTTTATTGATAAGAGTATTTACTATAAATTCATCACCTTGTTCACACAAATTATGGCAGGCATGTAAAGGGAATCTACTTCCAAGAGATAAAAATTCCTTACATTACTAAAGTGTGGAGAAAGTTATCCTCCCTTAATAAAAAGGGGGGGGGGAGTCAGTTTTTTAGAGCACTTTAATAATTTTTCCTAGATACAAAGATGCTGGAATCAACAGCTATATGATTAATACTTAATGTTGTAGTAAATTATCCACAATTCAAAGGTTTTCTAAATATAATATTAATTCAAGTTTCTTAAACATAAGATAAAAAAAATAAATACATAATTTAATGATAAAAAATAAACACAAGCAAAAATGCTTGAAAGTGAGTTTATTAAATAAAATATTGTTCAAAAATTTAGTTTAAATAGGAATTAAAATTATATTTGCATATATAGAACCCTGATAGGGACCTAATAGTTCATAAAATCATGAGTATTTGGAAAAATGAATGTCCGAGGAATAAATCTGAGTTTCTTTGTAATCTTATAATAATTATTGTTAAAACATATTGCATTATCTTATAGAAATGGTACTTAATGAGCTTTTTACCTTAAGTATGCTTTAAAAGTTTCAGATTATTTTAAGAAATCAAATTTAAAAATTAAAATCAAATAGAATTTGTCAATATTTAAAAAATGCACAAATTTAATTTATTATGATAGAATATTATAAGTGAAAGGAGCTATTTTGATACAAAATGATATTTGAAGCAAAGCAAATCACAAGTTATGTGTTATAAATATAGTTAATTATTCATTATGCATTAGGATAAGTCTTTAGCCTAAAAATAATCCGATATAATAATAGGGATTATTAAACTTTTTTATTATTACTTATGATAATATAATAATTAATTTATTGCTTTAAATACTTATACTACTTATTTACGAAGTTTCACACATGATAAAAATTGTTCAATATATATATAGCATATTTATTGTTTACTTTATTAAAACGTTTTTTTTTTTCTTTCTTTTTTTTAACTTTTACTAATACAAAATAAGTTACCTTGTCTTATTTCATGAAGTTCATTATTTATCTGATTATTAACTTAGTTCAAAAGTTATATAAGAGAGAGATACTAGTTATAATAAAATGTAAAATACCTTCATTTTTAGCATCCCACTTTTTGATGACAATTTCTTGTGGAGCAAAATAATAAAAGAAACCTGTCCGTGGAGCTGTGCAGCCTTCTTTACTCACTGCACTATAGTAAATATAATGAAGTCCTGGAGGTATCATTTTTAAGCCTTGAAATTTATCTCCTACTTGATAAACTTTCATATCAATTCCAAATACTGAGCCTACAGGCAAATCTAGCACAATTAACACACCCCCATTATCAAAAAGTTTTTTAGCTTTTTCAGGAGACATTTCCAGATTATCATTAGATGAAGAGGCCATATCCAAAGTAATTTTCTAAAAAAAAAAAAAAAAAAAAAAAAGTACAAAGGTACAGTAAATTGAGAGAAAAATAAACTATTTAAGAAAATTAAAAACACTCTTATTTCCATTCAACTAACTACTAGTATATTCAATAACCATTCACTAACTACAAAAAAAAGTTGATTCTTACCACTAAATTTAAGAACACAACAGAGATTAGAATTAAAAATTTTTTATGTTACAACAAAATACAAAAAAAAAAAAAAAAAGACAAGTATGAGAAAAAATCTTTTAAATGAAACATTTGGATGCTTCTAAAATCTAGCAAATTTTGACCGGATGGAATAATATAACCTAATATTTATGGTTAATATCAATATTAGAAATAATTAATTGTGCCCTTAGTTTGTAATACTTATTATTTTCCATATTTAAACTATATTTAATTTCATAATACAGTAATTAAAGATGAGAACATATATTTATGCATTTAATAAATTGCACTTTAGTACAGCATTGCATCAAGTATCTATCATTGCAATTGTGATATTTAATTAAATATAGTTTCAATATAAACAACAGTTCCATATAAATGTTAACTTATGATAATTAGTTAAAAAGATTGGATTGTAATTATTATAACAATTTATTATTGAATTAATTTAAACTTAAATTTTTAAATTAATAAAAACAAATGATATATCAATTTAAAAATAAAGTAGTTTAAAGAAATAGAATGAATTTTTGAACATTATTAAGATTCATTTGTTTTTAATATGAATTATAAAATTTCTAAATGGCAGAGTAACTACATTTACGAAGTAGACACCCAAACTTTAAAAAAAGTTACGATAATTTCACGGTAATTCAGATCGCTCCAAGAATTCGATTCTTTATATACTGCTAAGCACAATGCAATTATGTACAATTTTTACTTTATTATTTTAATCACCACGTAATGCTTTTCATAGCATTTCGATGATTTTATGAACATATAATAAATTGTAAATGATCAATATAATGACATATTTTTGATTAGCTCATATTCCTTAAGTATGCAGTAAATTAGTAAAATGCTAAATTTTAAGCAAATTTACAAACATTTAATATTTTTTTTTAAAAAAAATCAGTCTTAACATACTTTATACCTAAAAGAACAATTCAGAACAAATAATTTGGTAGATTTAACTAAAAATTAGAAAATCAAAATTCATAGTTCCATCTACGCATAAAGCTCGTGGACTTTTGCCTCATTTAATTACAAAATGTTTGTATATTTGTTGACTTGATTGATTGATTATTTTGAAAGCATTACGTACAATTTGAAATTGTACTGATGTCATTTTAAACCGTAAAAAATTAAATCATAAATCTGTAATATTAAGAAATGTTACTCCACTATATTATTTTTTGATGCTTTGAAATTCTACATAGTCTACTCAACTCTCACGTAGTATAATCAAATGAGATTCACTTCTGTGATATTTTTAATGTATCAGAGTGACATAAAAATAAAGTTTGTTTGTGAAAAGGCATGAATTTAAAAATTAAATACATTCATACAGATAAAAAGTATTTTTGAATGAATAATTAATTTAATAGGAAAAAATTTTAAAGGAAATTGTTGAATTGCTGTTTATAAATTTGGCATCACCAGTTTTTTGGATTTTATTATATTGTTTGATTGATTGAAGTGTTATTTTCAATTCAAAATCTTATATGCGAGTTATAAGTACGAGCTTAAAGCTCCTACAGTTTTTTTTTCGTAACCTAACACCTAACTTTAACTGTTATTGTAGCTAGTGGTGCGATCTTCTGTCAATGTTTTAACCGCATGTTTGTCAAACTAGTTAAATAGCATTTCTGTATTGGATTTGTTAAATTTTCTTCTAATTAAAGATGGCTAATCGTACTGTGAAAGATGCTCAGTCTGTACGAGGTACTAACCCTCAGTATTTAATTGAAAAAATCATACGATCACGTATATATGATGCTAGATATTGGAAAGAAGAATGCTTTGCTTTATCAGCCGAATTACTCGTAGACAAGGCTATGGAACTGAAGTATGTTGGTGGAGTATTCGGCGGCAATATAAAGCCTACCCCCTTTCTATGTCTTGTTTTAAAAATGCTCCAAATTCAACCAGAGAAAGATATTGTCATCGAATTTATACGTCAAGAGGATTTCAAGTATGTTCGAGCATTAGGTGCTTTTTATATGAGGTTGGTTGGTACATCATTGGACTGTTATAAATACCTTGAACCCCTATATAATGATTATAGGAAACTAAGGAAACAAAACCGGCAAGGTGAATTCCAAGTAATTCATATGGATGAATTCATTGATGAGCTTCTACATGAAGAGCGACTGTGTGATGTTATATTACCGCGAATTCAAAAACGACATGTTTTGGAGGCAAACAATGAATTAGAACCTAGAGTCAGTGCATTAGAAGATGATTTAGATGAGCCTGAATCAGAAGATGAAGACCTAAAAGAAAATATAATTACTGCTATTCAAGAGAAATCCAGGAGTAAAGCTTCTACAGAAACTTCTCGAAAAGAATCATCGAGACGACGGCATAGTCCATCACCACATAGACATCGGTCTTCCAGACATCAGGAAAGAGAAAGTGGCAGACGTCGCCGCAGAAGTCGTTCTAGAGATAAACATCATTCAAAAAGAGATGAGCGTCGACATCGCTCACGTTCTCCCCGAAAGAAGAGAGATCATGATCGTAAAAGTCATCATAGCAAGCATTAATAATACTATCAAAATATCATATTGAACTATGATATTTAAAATTATTGTTTTTTGAATGAAATTAAAACTTTTGAAGTAATGTTTAACATTGTCATATGTATAAATGATACATGCGTAAAATCTTGTCGACCAAAAATATTGGTGTAAATTTTGTCATAATAATTTTATATTGTTTTGTTGTGCAGGAAAATTTTAAAAATGTTCATTTTTAATGTATGCTGATATTGTATTAGAACATGATTATTTTTGGCACAGCTTAATTGCAAAAATAATTAAACCTAAAGGTACTTTATAGTGATTATTTTAATAATATAAAAAACTGTTTGAGCAAAAATATAATGAATAATATTTCACTGACGTGCAATTGCTTTTGGTGAATAATTTTTCAGTATAGTTGAAAAATATTGTTTGATGCCTTTTTTGTTTAGTTGATAAGATTTTACACGTGTACTCCTATGAATATAAGAACTAATAATCATTTTTTAAATATAATCTTGTAGAAATCATGTTTTACTAAGGATAAATTTCATCTCACACATATATTGACTTTAAGGATATGTCAAATGTGTGTGTGTGTGTGAGTAATCTTGAGATTGGTTATCTAAATTAGATATGTAAATTTAAAGAAAAAACTTAATATTATTATTGTTATTGCTGCATATTCCTTTGAAAAATACTGCCTCTTGTTTGTGGCAGTATTTAAGATTTTTTGTTTGTTATTGATCAAAATATTTTGTATAATGTTTTTTTAACATCTGTCAAATACTTTTTGATTTGATGTTAAATCAGTGTAATAAAATATGTACTTTAAGCTTATAATAATGTATGATTTTTATTTTTTACTTGAGAACTAGAATTGCATCTATAATGTATAACTATAATGATTATTCTAAACTCACTTGGTGTATATAAAGTGAAAATAATGTTTGTGGAAAAGAAGAAATAAGTAACTATATATAGTTAATTGTTTATGTATATTTGTAATAAATAATTTGAACTTATTCTTGAAATTATGTTTGTGTTTACCCCATGTTCAATATTAAACTAACAAAATATATTAACTCTTAAGTCTCTAAAATGTATTAGTATTTTGTATGAATTTAAATTGTGTAATTGTAAAAGTAGTAATTTACTTTTATCCTATTGTTTAAGTCATCTTTATGTAAAATAGAGAAGATTCAATTGAAAATACTGGAGTGATAAAATGCTTTTTTACCCATTTTTTTATTCATTGTAATTGAAAGAAAATGGATTTCTTATTGTAAAATAAATTTTATATTTTCATGATTTTTTATTGTGTTTTGTCTCTTTAAATACAACAATAAGATCATACAACAATCTTATATTTTCTGATATAAAAATAATTTTTTTTGTATTTGAAGAAATATTTAAGTGAATTGTGTAGACATATTAATGGAGCTGCTGTGTTGACTAGTCCTGTAAACATATTTTGAATTCATTCTTCATGATTATTACATAATGACCTTTTACTCAGTTATTATACCTTTGCTGTTAGGGATTGTCATAAGAAAGACATTCAATATAAATATTTGAGTTAAGCATAAATTTTACTTAAATAATCGGATCTTGTTTTTTTTTACCCATGATTTTGTAAAATTTTCTAGCATTTTATAAAATTATAAGTACAAATTGTATTTAATTATAAATATAAAATTATTATGAATAATTATAAAATTTCCTTGCATTTTATTAAATTATAGACAATAATATTGAACTTTTATTCTTTCTAATTTTTACTATTTTTCTATTGTCATATTAGTTTTTATTAACTGAGCAATATGAATTATTGAGTTGGGTTGTGGCAGGCAGTTATGAAGACCTTTGCTAAAAGTTGTTTTTTGCTCAACTTGAGGATGAAGACAAAATAGTTTATTGATTGGTATCATATTGTAAACAATTAATGCATCATTTTATTGCATCTTTGCTCTTCATGCAAATGCTGTCACAAAGTTGTGATTAACCATGTTGTAAGAAAATTAGAATAATAATGTATTCATATAAAACATTTTAGTTTATTTTAACTAAAGCATTAAATCTTACCATAAATTATTTGGAAGCTGTAGTTAAATCCTCTTTTTAAAGGTTCTCAAGTACGTTAAACTTCATTGTCAATACAAAGGATAGAATTATATTGAATATTCCTCTGTATATGGAATCACAATATTAAATAGGCAAAATGCTAAACCAATTGTATCTAAGAAATTCAATCTCATTCATCAAAATCTAATTAATCAAAGATCTAATAAATTTTATCTTCTATCGTCAACACTTGTAATAGTTTTAAATCTGTAAATCCAACTTAATTTCTAAAAAAAGTGATCACCCAGTGGCAAATTGCATCTTATACAATCATACATTATCCACTCTCTTGGAAATGTATCATTTGTGATATTAATTTTAATTAAAATATTTTTAACTATTCTAAAGATACAAATGATATATTTAAGACTATTTTCATTAGAGTTTCTTTTTTAGCAAGACATAATTTTTATTAAACAATCCTATTTATGTATTTTTCTTAATTAAAAATATTTTATCCTTTCTTATCACAAAAACAGTAAATACAAATGATCATAAACAATTTTTGACTAAGATTGTTATTAGAACAAAATAGTTAACCACAATTAATAAGCCTATTTTTTTGAAATTATAAAGATGTTATTTTTTTCTTAAATTTTAATACAAAATTTTGAAAATTGAAGTGAGCTGAATAGTAAATGTAAGCCAATAAGTTAAGAATTGTTAAGCATTACAAAATAAGCTTTTTGATTCAGGAGTATGTACAGTGTTTTTATAATAAATAATGAATACTATCCACTATTGAACAATTGGAGGATGTTTCATTCTGCAACTATAGATTAATGCTTGTTTTTATCCTAATAGTGCATTTTAATTAGAACCAAATTACCTTAAAAATTCAATTGGGTTTTTATGTTTAAAAAATAAATATATGAATAGAAGTTAAAAAAAAAATAAAAAAATGAATCTCATCACATTAAATGGTAAATACAATACAATAAATAAAGTATAAATAGTAAACATATTGTTACTCTGTTTATAATAAATTTAACAATATTTGTTATAATTTTATCAATGAAAATTCTTCCAAAAAGGCATTATACCGTGGATATTCAGATCTCGTACAACAACCTTTTGGTGTTAGGTGTGAAAAATGTTGAAATATCTCATCTTAATGTTTTATCTATCGAAATTAATAAATTTATTGAAAATTTTTAATTTTTCTTCAGTTATATTCCAAACATACTTGCCTCATGATCTGTAGAGATTCTGTAACATGTAGAAATATTGTTATGCACAAAAAGAAGACTGCATTTAGTATTAAAATTTTAATTCTGTTAAAAAAAGGAAAGATGAGGACTTGTACAGATTATGGATCCAAATTTATTAAACTTCAAATGCCTTACATCACACACTGTGCACTTTGTAGTTTTCTTAAATTGATTTATTCAAATATCAATGTTTCACAAAAAAAAAAGCATTAATTGCTAATTTGGTGTGCTTTCTTCATAATTTAATGTTTATCCAGAAATATAGGTTTTAAGAAGGCAAAACAAACTGACAGAAAATCAGGTATATTTTGAAAATAAAAATTTAGGTAAAAAATAGCATTGTGATGAAGTAAAAATAACTTTGAAATTCATGCAAAATATACCTATATTTAATAACATGGACACTGGACTAATATAAATAAAATTTCCATTTCTAATATTTTGGTGGAAAGTTAAATGAAATCACAACGAGGTCAAGAAAATTATTCCGAACAATTTAGCTGTTATCACACTATTTCAATCTATATTTGCTGATAGGTTAAATAATGAGTGAAAATTTTTTTCATCTTCAAAACTTTTCAAAAATTGGGTTTAAATGCTAAAACTACCCCCCCCCCTCTTTTTTATACAAAAATATCCCAATAATTAAAATCATTTTGAATTAGGATACTCAAAAGTTTAGTTCTTATAGCAAAAACAATGTGGGAAGATAGTTTGAAGTCCAGAAAACGCATGGAAAAAAATAGAATTCCAGAAATTAATTGAAGAAACTTATTAAACTACAGAAGATTTGAAATTGCTAGAATTTTGAAGAATTTAATTTAAGTAAGAAATAAATACAATGTTTACAGAATTTTCTAAAAAGGAAAGTTGTTGTAAGGTAAGTTATAAAAAATATATGTGAGTATGAAATGTCATAAAAAATATATGTGAGTATGAAATGTCATTATAAAAATATATGTGCGCATGATTAGTAGAAAATGTTCTAACATCTGGAGATTATAGGACACTATATTAAGAGTAATTACTCATTTTGAAATACTTTTATTTAAAAATTGTACTTTATATTGTATGTGTTTAAATGAATAATCACTGGTTTGTTTTCATTCAAATTTTCTATGGGGTGAAATTTATATTAAAGGAAAAGAAGACTTCTTTTTTTATAACCATTACACATTTTTTAAATTTGATTCAGGAGCGTTTATTTATATATTTAAGAAAATTGTTGGTGCTTCATAATTTTATAAATCAATCGGATCAGATTATTCATTTTTTCATGAAAAATTTACATGTAAATACTTTTAAGATGTTTCTGTGAAAATATACATTTGCCTAATTTCATGTTAAAAAAAGTAACACTATAATCTATAATACTAAAACATTTTTTGCATGTTTATTCTGTGAATTTAAACAAGATTATGCTTAACTAACTTGTTAATTTTATATTTTAATTTCTCCATTATTTTATATATCTATTTCACTGTACATCATGCTGACAAAAAGCATTGTATTAATTAATCTATTTTTCTATTTAATATTGTTAATTCAGTACTTCAATAATTACTTCATATTAATACGGGTAAGTGTAAATGGTACTTTTAATTAGGGGTATTTGAAATTATAAGTAGCTGCAATATGGAACATTTTGTAGTTTATTTGCCTTAGAGTTATTTTATTATAATTTCATTTCATTAAAAATTTATGAAAACTTATTATTGAAATTAAATTAATTCATTAAATACAAGTTAATTAAAGAAATTATCATTCCTAAAAACAAAAGATCTTTTTTTTGTTTTGTTTTGTTAAAATTACAGAAGTGGAATTTAAGTAAAATAAAATGTTACTAAAGTGATGAGCTGGTTACTGATAAACATGAACATTTAAATTATGATTAATAATTAATTAGAAAAATTTAAAAAAAGATTAATTTCATTACATTCTTTTATATCATATGTTGGAGTTGTGAAAATTGAATAACTTTGAAGTCAACCATTTAAAATAAATTTACGTTAAACATTAAATTGATTAAGTATGTTACTGATTGCAACTGTCCTTGAATGCTTTAAAACAAGCAATTTGTTTATTTATTCTTAGAAATTTTGTTTTTATACTTAAAATAATAAAAGCATATAAATTGTTGAACAAGTGTTTCTCAATTAATTTTTATTAATGAACTGATAATTCAGTTATGTTCATTAATTTTTATTAATGAACATAACTGAATATTTTTACTCTATATCGAATTTTAATATTAAAAATTTGTCAAAATATTTCATCATTTCATTTATAAAGAATAGTATTAAGTTTATGGTATTCATTATTAATGAAGAAAAAATATTTAGGTCAGCATTTTAAATTTATCAGTGAAGCTTAATTTTTGGCAAACAAAGAAAAATATATAATATACACTTTTTTCAGTTTGAAGAAATGGCACCAATTGAAATATTGTCTCTCATTTCATGTGTGATTTCAGAATCCACCCTATCCTATAGTTTATATTAGTTAATTGTTGTGTAAATTTATTTCCATCTCGCACAGCACTAATATATGAACTATTGACTTTTTTAATGCTCACAGGGTTTCTGTGAAAATAGTTTTTATTTATTTTTACATTTATTAATTGTTTTATAATGCTTTCATATCACGCATGTTATATAGACCATGTTTGGTATAAATATAAAAACTACTTTAACATAAAATAATTTGAAATAAATCAAATTTATATTTATTTTTGTTATATCTGTGGCACTGAAATAAAATGAATATTATTACTAAATGTATGCTTTACAGTTGCATTCTTACTTTTGAATAAACAATTTATAAAAGACAATTTTATTGATTTGAAAACTTTTATTAAATAATTAAATTAAAAAGTTGCATAAGTGGTGCAAACTTATTTGGGACTTCTGCAAAACACCCATATCAATTTCTAAAGACTGCATTCTTTATATTTTTAATCAAAAGCAGTTAAAAAATACATACATAGTTATAAAAATTTAAATGATGTTCACTATCTAAAATGTAGAAACAATAATAGCAATTAATTACACCAAATAAAAAATTAATAATATATTTAAAAATGTGCATTAAAAAATATACCTCACACATTGAATGTTACTAAAGTGAAAACTGAATGTTACTAAAGTTAATTTTTAAAATCAATTAAAAAAATTTTTTTAAAGAAGTAAAAATTTTAATGAATAATGAAAAATATTTTATCTTCAAATAGGATTACTTATATTAGTGTAATTTTATATTTCAATGTGTGCACCGGCCAACTTGTCTGGTGGTCAGCGTGCCTCACTACGAATAAGAGGTCTTGGGTTCGAATCCCGGTTCAGTCAAGGATGTACTTTCTTTCTCTCTATCCTGTCTTTTCCTTATGTGTGAATGAGGTATGAATGGTGCCTATCCTATAAACGGGTGCCTATGGCATAAAAGAGGGTGCAATGGTGACCCACCCCCTGTGGTGCACCCGGGGCAACGCCTCTGCGGCAAAGAGGTCACCTGTTCCTTGGGTATAAGGGGACAATACATCCCAATATACCATAACCATTGGGAAAAAAATTTCAATGTGTTTTTATAAAAATAGAATATTTAAAAAGAGATATTTTAATAAAATTTTTCATAGTAATACTGAAGAAAACATAAATAAGATTGATAATTCATTAATGATATTTCATTTTCTCAGAAACAAAAAATAAATTTTTTTTAAATGTTTGTTTTATATTTAGGTTAATATAGTTAACATTAAACTTATTTTTGAATTTAAAATTTTTGTTTTTGTCTTACATTCTACTAATATTAGTAAAGATCCATTCCTTTAATTTTGACATTGATCTGAAGGGGGAGGAAATTTTCTCCAGACCATTACACCCATGGTAACTGCTCAACGATCGACCACAGGACTTTCGATTCCACAGATTTAACGAGCACATATACCGCATGTACTTGGCGGGTCTCTGTTAAAATTGGGAATCAAACCCCCTTTGGCCAATACACTAACCACTAGGTTACCATGGTCCCTAAACTTATTTATCTAGACATCTAATATATATATATATATATATATATATATATATATATATATATATATATATATATATATATATATATATATATATATATATATATTAAAACTCAGAATGTGTAATTTCTTGACATTTTTTTATGTTTTGAAAATATTGAATTACATCATTGCTTTGAAAATAACATAATTATATTTTTAAAATAAATCGCTTAATATTTGAGATAATTTTTTATAATAACTATAAATCTTTAAATAAAAGGTAAGCAAATTATTAATGCAATTAAAATATTTTCATGTAAATTATTTTATGAAAAACGAAAAAGATCATAATGCATTCCTGAAAAATTTAACTAATTCTGCAATGATAATTAATTTTTATTAAACCTACCTACCTACCTACCTGCCTACCTGCCTTCCTGCCTGCCTGCCTGCCTACCTACCTATCTATCTATATATCTATATATATATATATATATAAATATATATATATATATATGTATAATTATATATATATATATATATATATATATATATATATATATATATATATATATATATATATATATATATATATATATATATGTATATATATATATATATATATGTATATATATATATATATATATATATAATATATATATATATATATATGTATATATATATATATATATATATATATGTATGTATATATATATATATATATATATATATATATATATATATATATGTATATATATATATATATATATATATATATATATATGTATATATATATATATATATATATATATATATATATATATATATATATATATATGTATATATATATATATGTATATATATATATATATATATATATATATATATATATATATATATATATATATATATATATATATATATAGCATTTAGTGATGAATCTCCAGCTTGTGCTACTGTATTCAGATGGTTTAGAGAATTAGGAAAAGAAGTCGCAATTTTCTTCAGGATGAAGAACATACAGGAAGGCCGCCGTCGGCAGTAATCCCGGATAATGTGTCTGATATACGAAAAATGCTAAGGGATGATAATCGCTGTACCTATCAAATGATACAGAAGAAACTTAACATTGAATCCGCAGCCATACACAAAATCATTCATGATGAATTACATATGGAAAAAGAAATTTGCCGTTCGGTACCCATAATCTAACTGAACACCAAAAAGAGAAGCTTGTTAGAATCAGTAAAGAAACTTTTAAATTACTAAATGATGGTGGCCACCGCATCTTTTCTAAAATTGTAACAGGTGATAAAACGCACATGCCGCTTTTTGACGTTCCAACACGTCAAGAAAGCAAAGTATGGGTCTTTGAAGATGATCCCACGCCAACAATGGCGAAAAACAACGCGCACTGAAAAAAGTGATGTATGCCGTTTTCTTCAGAAGTACGGGATTGGTCAAAGTCATCAAGTTGGAAGGACAGAAGACAATGACAGCAAACTGGTATACCACTAAATGTCTTCCAGAAATTCTACAAGAACTGAATGTTAGGGGGCTAATGTTTCACAATGACAATTCATGTTTACATAATCCGGATTAACAGTTGAGTCTCTTAATTAAAAACAAATTAAAGTGATTGAACATTCGCCGTATTCACCTGATCTAGCTATGTGCGACTTTTGGTTATTCTTTAATTTAAAAAAGAACTTACGTGGACGTCGTTTTCATTCAGAAGCAGAGATTGATGCGGCTATAAATGCATTTTTTTCATCTATTCCAAGAAATGAATGGCTTGAAGCATTTAATCTGTGGAAAATTCGTCTGCAAAAGTGCCTTGATGCTGGAGGAGACTACTTTGAACACAACTAAAATTTTGTAAGTATAACTTTTAAGAACCTAGTTGTATCTCAAAAATTTCAGAGTGATCCTCGTCTATATATCCTATACTTTTAGTTATGTAATCAAAAATAAATGGCATTTACATATACAGACTTAAATAAATGCTTTCTAAACCCGTAATCCTCAATCAGAAAATGTTAACATTATTTTATCATTAAATTTAAACTTAATTTGTCTCAACAACATATATATATATATAATATATATATATATATATATATATATATATATATATATATATACATGGATTATTATTAATAAATATTACTTTAATTAACTGCAAATTTTTTTTAAATTTACTAGTAAAATAATTTTATTAAAAATCTATAGCTCCTAAGCAACCTCAGGAACATAAAATATGTAGCAAAATTACTGTTTCAGTTATATATATTAAACACATGAATCAATGTTTTCAATAATATTAAATAAAGCATATTTAAATGTTGATTATGTTCTTCTGTGCATTTTATCTAAATTAATTTGAAGGTATATTTAAGTATAAAACATAAGATATTTATAATTTCATTGTATTTCCTACTCATAAAATAATCTATTCTTAATATGAATACAAATTATAACCCATCTCAGATTTTTTAAATGTTTGTAAAACTTATGACTTATTTCCTAGACTAGAACATTTTTTTTATATTTGTCAAAATAGTTTCTATCTTTTGAATATCACTGCTATCTTCGATCTATTTAATTTCATAAAATGTTCATTTCATTAATGTTATAAAAATGTTAATTTTTATAAAATAAAATTTCTATTTAATATTTTAAAATATGTATAAATTAATCATCCTTAATAAATTTCCTTTATTATATCTACAAATAATTTAATAATTTTAATAAATAAGTCAATAAAAAGGTAATATTTAATATTCAAAAATTAAATTAATGACTTCTTTGTGAAGATTTTTCATGAATTAATATTCATCATAAAAATATAGATAAAGTTAATCGCAAACAGTATTTTAAAGGGAGAAAAAAGATAAAAAATTTGCTTTGGAAAACTATCTCGGAACGCATATTTTTGACGATTCGTGATATCACTTTTTCGCCTGGGTTTTGCCGGCGTCAGTTTTCCTTGAGTTCTTCCTTATTTACTCATGGCCTAAGAAAAATAAATTAAGTGAAAAAAACCAGATAAAAGAAAATTAAACTATACAAATGAAAAAGCAGAAAACTGAATCTTGGGGAGAACAATCTGCGTTTATATAGCTCTATTAATATATATATATATATAAGTATATATTTTTTCCTTATATATATATATGTATATATATATATTGAAAAAAATTTAGCGCTCAGGATTTGAGCAATACTATGTTTCAATAATATGATACTCTCCAAAAGTGAATGAAATGGTGAATGACGTGGCATTCGTGGACTGCTCACCACGTACAGCAAAAATAACTTCTTCAAATACACTAGATTTTGACGATGATCTTTCACTAAGTATATTATTAGCATCTGAATGCGGTGTGAAGAATTTTTTGATATTCCTATGCCCCGATAAGGACAAAGGAGGAATTCCGAAACGCCCCTTACATTTACAAACTGAACTAAATCAGATTATAACGAATCCTAACGGTATAACTGAAGTCATATTTATTCGTAATGGGAAGATATTAATTAAAACAAATAACCCAGAAACTGGCACAGAGATTAATTGTATCCGTCGTATTCTTGTAGTTCCTGTAACCCCGCAAATGCAAAAAGAGAGCTATACATTAAAATTTCTATTAACAAACATCCCAATAGACTTGGATTTAAACCTGATCACCGAGGAAATTAACCGAAATGAGTTAATAGTATCAAACATAAGACGTTTCATTAAGAAAGGATCACCCGAGCTTTCTGAAAATATTTTTATCGCCTTGCACGGTTTCAGTATACCGAGCGAAATTAGTTTATTCTATATGCGGTTAAAAATAAGTCTTTTATTTGATAAACTTCGCCACACACACACACACACACACACACACACACACACACACACACACACACACACACACACGCACACGCACACGCACACGCACGCACGCACGCACACAAATTCTCCCATTCCATCAAGCAATGCAAACTGCAAACTCCGATATGCAAACAATGCGGCTCGGCGCACGAACACAAAACACGCTTTTTTAATGCAATCATATGCGTAAACTGCAAAGGCAATCATTCAACTGATTATTTATCGTGCCCATCTCGTCTTGAAGAAAAAAGATTTCTTAAGTTCAAAGCAGAAAATCATTTATCATTCATTGAGGCGAGGTGATAATTCAAGTCACCTAAAAATTCTTTCGCTGGAATTATCCATTCGGCACAACCTAATGGGCTCAATAAGAAAGAAATAGAAGAAGGTATCAATACAGCAGTATCCAGAGTGACAGAATCATTTAACATATTAACGAAGCTGACTGAATCTTTCGAGGCCAAATTACTAGATCTTCAAACTAGACAGGATGAAATGATGACAAAAATGTTCTCGTTATTAAATAACACAATTGAAACATTTCCATTAAAAGCACAGAAAAAGCCTGAATCCCCTAAGCGAAAGTCTACCCGAAAAAGTTCTGGGCTAAGATCTTCCCAAAATAAAAATGGATCAAATACGGATTTAATTCAAGAAATATCCAAGCATTTTAATTTCGGATTATTCTCTGAATTCAATCAAACAATAAGTGAGTGCTTAGCCATTGAGGAGAGCCCTAACAGCCCTCCATAGCACAAATACACAGGTACCACTTAGAGGCACCTTTAAATTTTCTGTCTATCTCAATTTCCTATATCTTCATGAATAATAAGTTTTCTGTTCTATCCTGGAATGCTAGAAGTATTTCTAACAAGCACCCATATTTTAAATTCTCCTATTTTTCTTCAACAAGTGTCATTGCTATTCAAGAAACTTTTCTGAAAAAACAAGAACCCTTCTTTTTAACCAATAAAACTATATTTCGGAGTGACAGAGAGAGTGGTCGTGGAGGATGTCTCCTAAATGCCATTGACAAATCATATCCATCGCAAATCTACAACCCAACACGTCTTCCAGATGAAGGTCGGGAGCTTTTAGTAGTAAAAGTTGCACTCTCATCTTTAACTCTTTTCATAATAAATGTATACATCTCTACTGGAAAATTTTCAAGCGTTTGGCTAAACAGTATAATACAACGTATCAGTTCACCATTCATTATTCTTGGAGATTTTAACGTTCGTCATACCGATTTCGGGAGCCTATTAAAATCTCCCCAAAGTCTTGAGTTCTACGATTGGATACAAGAAAGTAATGTCTGCCTCTTGAATACTAAAGTTCCGACGCATTTTGGTCCACATCACAACCCCTCTCTTATTGATTACTGCATTGTTTCATCAGAAATCTTTCATTTGTGTACCATCAATATCCATCCAGATTCGTTTGGTAGTGATCATGTACCTATGAAAACGACTATTTCTATCAATGCTAAAAACCCACGTTGGCAAGCGCGGATTCTGTAGACCGAATATTTTACTTCACTTAACCAGCAGTTAAATAACAAATTAGAAACTATCAATCCATTTAGTGATATCTGTCAACATAATTTAACTAAATATCGAAAATGGCAAAGGTTCGCGCATAAATCATACTCTCCTTGGTGGAATTCAAAATGTAGTTATTTATTAGGACAAAAAAGAAGACTCTGGTGTACAGAAAAGATCTTGTAATGGGAACGCATGGATAAAATATAAGAAGATTGCAGCCGAACTTCACTCCTACATATTACTCATGTCTCGCTGTTACTGGGAGAAAACTGTGTCATCTACAGGACAGTCCAAAGATATTTACCGAATCCTAAAAAGTCTTCAAAATAGAGTATCCATATGCACAGACTCATACCTATATATATGGAATGATCCAGAGCAATAACTGACGCTGTCGCTCACGCAAATCGTTTTGCAAATTATTACAAACCCTATTTCTGGAGGAATACCACTAGATTTCAGCACAGATTTCAAGTTTTCATACAACCAACCCTTTTTCTTGACTGAACTACAGAAGGTAGTTACCCAATGCAGAAGCACGTCAGCTGGTCCGGACAAAATCTCGGCAAAGATACTCCAAGGCATAGATCAAAATAACCTTAACAGTCTCCTAAATATTATAAATAAATCATGGATAACAGGAATAGTTTCAGAGATACGGAAAAAAATCAATTATTATCCCCATTCTAAAACCAGGGAAAAGCTCTGATAACATTAAATCCTACCGACCTATTTCTCTTACTAGCGTTCTTAGTAAAACTGTTGAGCGCATGATTATAAAGCGGCTCATCAACTATAGATATTCATCCCCGATCCTCAACGTAAATCACCACGGATTTTTGCCAAATAGAGGATGCGACAGCATATTATCTATCATTCATCATTCAATTATATCTGTCGATCCTTCAAAAAATTTATTGTGTTACTGTAGATATTCCAAAAGCTTATGATTCAATATGGCAGGATGACCTAATCTTGAAGCTATTAAATGCAAATATTAAAGGTAATACAGCACTATGGATTGATAATTTCACCAGAAATCGAAGCTTCCAAGTTAAATGGAGGGGTAAGGTATCAGACCAAATGCCTTCCCATAGGGGGTCCCTCAAGGAAGTGTATTTTCCTTTCCTTTTTACCATATTTGTGACAGATATTTATGAAATAATTCCCGATGGCATTGTGTGCTATATTTATGCAGACGACATAATATTACTGTACAAATCTACAAACCTAGAAAAATTAGAAGCCAAACTTATAAATGCTCTTATCAAACTACAGGAGTAGTGCCAACAATGGAAGCTCATGGTAAATCCTTAAAAATATTCAGTCATTAACTTTTCGACTAGGAGGAAACAGCCTAAATTCAATTTATATATCAATCAGCAACCTATCCAATGGAACCAGCATGTGCGAATCTTGGGTATATACTTTTCACATAACTTGACTTTCCGACATCATTTCATCCAAAAGAGAAAAGCCACTCTAAAGAAGCTAAATGCTCTGAAAGCAATAGTAAGCAATAGGTGGGTGCACGAACATTTCACCTAATAAAGATAGTCCAGTCTTATATTGTCAGTGGGTTGGATTATGGATGTCATGTATTCGTCAATACCAGTAAATCAGACCGAAAAATCCTAGAGACTCCGTATCACACCGCAATGAGAATTCCCACAGGGCTTTCTAAATGGACACCCATCTCAGTTCTTCTTCAAGAAGCCGGAGTTTTTTCTTTATCAACTAGGCATAAGATGCTATCCTTGAGATTTTACATACGAAATATTTGCAAATGGAAACTATCTTTTTGTGCTATTTGGTGGAATAAAATTTCATTCAATCGCATGAATAATGTCCAACCATGGCTATCAAAGCAAAAGATTGGTTTTCTTCTCAAGGAATTCAAGTAAACCAACTATTAAAAATCCCAATTTTAATTCCTCCAAACAGAATTGAAGAAAATCCAGTAAACGTAACAATCAAATACTCGGGCTTGCCTTTCCAGTTTAAAAATATACCCAAAGATATTATTTGTAATAGTTTTAATGAATATTATAATTCTATTTGGCAAGACTATATTAAAATTTTCACTGCCGCTTCAAAACAAGGTTCAAACTTCGGAATTGCAGTTTTCAATTCTTAATCTAATATATATATATATCGATATCAGGTAAAATAAACTCTCTAAACCCAATTTTTACCGCAGAGGCAATGGCTTTGCTTACTGCTGTATCTAAAAATTGTGTACATGCAGAAAGATATATAATCTTCACAGATTCATATTCGTGTCTCAAATCTATATCTACTTGCAATCAAATATCTGTTATCATTCAACAAATAAAAGAAAAAAATATTATTAGCAGTGGAAACTTGTCAAAAGATACAATTAATTTAGATCCCGGAACATTTGGGAATCCAGGGAAATGAGATAGTTGATTCTCTTGCAAAATCCGCAATTTTCCGCCCTTATTGTCTGAAATCCATTTCTCCCGAAGACTTAGGACATCAAATATAAAAAAAACATTCTAGCTTAAAGATTTAAATAAGTGGGAAAATAGAAAATATACTTCCAATTTCTCATACTTGATATTCATAAGCAAAAAAGCACTCTATTCCCATTCTCGGTTAAAAGATATATTGCTATCAAGGGTCCGTACACGAACTTACCCTACAAAATCTTTCCGTGTTGGGAGTCCGCTTTCAGTGTTGGGAGTCTGAAAAAAAAAAAAAAAAAAAAAAAACAATCGATCATATTTTATTATCCTGCCCTTTATATAATGACCCGAGAAACAATCTCCGTAAATCTTTGGGTATCGGAGCGTTATCATTTTCTTGTATCTTTGAACTATCCATAAAGCCAAAGTTGAAAACTCGAGCTTTATGTGGATTCATGAAAAAAACTTTCAGATTTTGACTTAATGATAATACGTCATACAGACGTCATCTAATGCTTATCTACCATTGGAGAACCTTTCTCGCCGCTTATCGAAGAGGAACCATGTTGTAATCGTATGAAACATGCCTGCTGAGTGCTAACTTAGATCCGGAAAGTTTGTCTTAGATACAGCCGTGAACAATCAACCGTAAGGATCAACCCAACAATACGATACTAATCTATCAACCATTTGTGCGTCTTCTTTCCTCCTCAATGTGAACTATGAGCAACATTAGCAAAAAGCTCCAAAACTGCCGGCCACAAACCAAACCAAACAAACTCAATCTTAGTCAATCGAGCTTTAAACCAATATCCGTAGATGGCAGAAAAAAAGAACATATAGTAATAGTGTCTTCATATTATAACAAAATATAAGTTCTAAATAGCGATCAATTTACACTGATCGCAATTTAGAACGATTAACCATTCTTCTCATTTTTTTTCCTGCTCTTGGCTACAAAATTAAGTAGTTACTAGAGATTTGACAGAAAAATTGTCTTAAATATTAATTTTTAGCTTTCTAAATGATACAAAACTGTATCTGTGTTCGTGAGTAGCATTAACAAATTTGACCAATCACCGCGTTATATTTAGTTCCTGTGTTACCGAATTCTTGTTTTCTACTGCACGTGTTTACATATTATGAAACTTGTCAACATCGTTTTTTAGAATATATTTTCTAAGTATAAATATTGTCAGTTTAATTTCATTTAAATAGCATAAGAACACAATGAAAGTCACAGTGACTACTTTGACAGACATTATTGTCACGTTGGAAGTGAGTCCTGATATGGAATTGGAAAATTTTAAAGCATTATGTGAATGCGAAGTTGGTTTTGGTGCAGACAAGATGGTTATAACGCACGAAGGGAAACCTCTTTTAGATAATAAAAAGGACTTACAAAGTTGTGGTGTTAAGGAAGGTGATGTTCTCTTAATACAACAGATGATTTTGCAACCGACATCTGAACAATTTCCTGATTTAGGGATAGACTTTGGTTCAATCAGATTACCACAGAATTCAATGCCAGCAGAAAGTTCCATGGCTACCCCACCCATTTTTAATACTTCTCCTGGACCATCAAGCAGTATGGATAGAGTGGAACGCATAAGGCAAGAATTGATAAATTTCCCTGATCGCTTAGCTTTGCTTAAGCAAAACAACCCGCGGTTAGCTGACGCATTTTTATCGGGTGACAAAGCTGTATTTGCTGAAGTATTAAATTCTCAATTGCAAGAAAATGCCGAAAGAGAACGTAGAAGAATTCAGATGCTAAATGCCGATCCATTTGATCCTGAAGCGCAACGCCTAATAGCAGAAGAAATTCGAAAAGTTAATGTTGATTCTAACATGGAAGCAGCTATTGAATATCATCCAGAAAGCTTTGGACAAGTGACAATGCTTTATATTAATTGCAAAGTGAATGGTCATCCTGTCAGAGCTTTTATTGATAGTGGTGCTCAATCTACGATCATGAGTCAAGCTTGTGCAGAACGCTGTGGCATAATGAGACTTGTAGATAAGAGATGGTCTGGAATTGCAAAAGGTGTTGGAGTTCAGAAAATCCTTGGCCGTGTGCATTTAGGTCATATTCAAATCAATGATGTTTTTCTACAGTCATCATTTTCTATTCTTGAAGAACAAAGTATGGATATGTTATTAGGTTTAGACATGCTGAAACGCCATCAATGCTGTATAGACTTAAAACGAAATGTGCTTGTAATTGGCACAACAGGAACTGAGACACCGTTTTTGAGTGAAAGCGATTTACCTAAAGGTATGGTGAATTTTTTTGATAATGTTGATGTGCCTAATGCTATGGATACATCTGGTTCTAAAGCTAAGTAAAGGTTTTCTTATCTGGTTTTAATATCACCACTTTGTGAACTTATATCTAACTTCATACTAAGCCAGAGAGCTCCAACCATTTTGTGTACTAAAATCACTATATTACTATAAATATGTAAAGTCTTTAAATAGTTATTTATACTCAGGGTTATACAAATTTGAGTAATGATAATGCTATGTTTTGTTTTATGTATTTATAAAATAACAATTTTAGATAAAATTTTTAATGATTTAATGTTAACATTTCTGTGTTAAGAAAATTATACCAATCAATGTTTTGTTTGAATAATTTTTCATTTTCTTTAATTTTCATGCAAATATTTTAGAATGAAATTATTGCATACTGATTTTTTATTTCTGTTTTATGTCCATGGAATATTTTTATGGCTTGTTTAATAATTTTTATGTATTTAAATATACCAAAGTTTTATTTTTTAATTTAATTATCTGTATATTAAGAAAACTGGAAATAGTTTATTATTTCTTTTATCATAGGATTGGATAGTAGACATGTATTTGCTGAAATTTCAGCACTATTGAAATCAGTAATTTGATTAATAATTAGTACAATTATTTTAAAATATTTAGAATTATTTTTGTATATTATTTTATTATAATTATGTGTAAAAATGAAAGTTAACTTAAGATTGAAATCAAATTATCTCTGTAAAATTAGGAACTCAACATCGATTGAAGTTTCATGTTATTTTCATGATTATTTTTTGCAGAAAATGAACAAGCCTAAAGAATTGAAAAAGAAACTTTTCCTATAAAAATGAAATCAACAATCATATTTTTATCATATCAGCAATGTTAAACTTTTGTTTTCAAACAGATTTTTTTAGGTACAATTAAAGTCATTTTATTAATTCTTAAAGTGAGTGAAACTTTCTTGATTTATTTTGTAATTGTTTGAATAAAATCCATTACTGAATACAAAAGAATATTTTTTGGCATAGTTTTAAAATCTTTTCCTCTGTCAATTACCTGAAAAATACTAAGTATTGAAAAACAATGCAAATTATAATTAATGAAAATTGAAAATGCAGGATCTTAAATTTATATATATGGAATATATAAAGTAAATTAATGGTTTATAATTTTGAAGAATTAAATATCAAATCTGCAAAATATTCTTATTTAATTTTTTTATCATTGAATAATTATCTCTATATATTCATAAGAAAGTTGTTTATTTATTTAGTTTAAGAAATTTAGAATGTGAAAAAGGGAATCTTCATATGTTACCTATAAATAAGTTTTTAAACAATCATTTTCTAAGATCTTTCATATTATTAATGGAAATTATTTAGTGACCAATAAGACTAAATGCAGCATAAAATTTCTTTCAAGGCTGTGTTAAATTGAGCTTCCCAAATGAATTTTTTTAGGACTTGTTAAATTTATACAATAGGGATTTTTTAAATATTGGATTTCTTTAAACAAATCTAGGAGCTTGGTGTAGAATATGTAACCCTTTGATTTGGCGAAAATTTTTAGAGATGAAATTTAATTTCTCGTAAGATATTTTCAATACTATTACTAACATAGTTTTAGATTTGCCATTTTATTATTCACATTTTGGCGCTTATCTCGGCATCGAAAGAATCTCCAAAAAATCAAATTGGGAGTTGTTAAGTAAACTAATACTTAATTTATTAACTAGGTTTGAAAGTATTAAATACACTGAACTTTATTAGTCTAATTGTTCATTTTTTAATTTGTATGAAATATTTTTTAAATAATAAAAATCTTGTGATTTGTTTTTTAGTTGATTATAGTTGAAAAAAAAATGTATTATTTTTAAGCAGAATCAGAAATTGTTAAGTTTTGCCATATCTAATTTCATCTATTTGCTTTAATTTTAAAAACAAGCAAAGGACTATATATAGATTAAAAATTCTGTTGTAAATAAATTTTTAGTCAACTAATTTTAAAGCCTTTTTTCTCTGAATGTATAAATTTGAATTTATAATGTTGATATGGCTTTTTTTTTAGTCTGGTTAATTTGATTCAATTATCAGTGTTTTTCATTAAGTCTAGTCTGATAAATATTGACCAAAAACAAATTTTTATTACAATACATTGTATTTTTATTATACCCTACATTCTTAATACAGTAGATGCTTGTTTTTATGAACTAGTGACTAGTCCCTATCCTGTCACCACAGACAATGATAATTAAAACCTTGAAAAATCACTTTATGAAATTTTATTTCTGATAAATTGTTTTCTTTTCCATTTTTTAAATTTTCTTTGTGATTTAAAATCTGATATTTTTAATATTTTTTGATTTCCTTTTTATATAAAGCCTGAGAACTGAAAATATGGAATTCTAAAGAAAAGTTCTTGAATATTTGAAAAAAATTCAGGAAAGAATCATTAAAAGAAGTAAATAATATAAATAAAAGTGATTCCTCTTGAAAATATTTTAGAGAAGTAATGCATCCTAAACTGAGCAATGTTTTGCTTGCTGGCCTGAGAAGAATGAACACTCCTGTTATTTTTCTGTTTTAAGAACTGTTATAGCAGTCGTTATAAGTTTGTAAAAATAAGCACCTACCATATAATTTTATGGTTCTTCTGATATTAATTCCAAGAGATTAAAATTATTTTAAAGTTCCTGTAATAATTTTTTCCTCAAGTTTTTGTTATATGGTTTCATATTTAGAAATTTTTGTTCATTGATTTTCTATTTGGAGAAGGTAATGAAATTTGAACATTCGTATATTGCAAATCGATATCAATGTTTGACAAATTATGACAGCATTTAAAATATGTTTGAGACATGAAACTGTTAAATTAAAACCTGTTTTTTTCTTTCATTCTTGTAATATTTGTGCTTTATTACTAATATTTCATGGAAGATATAACTATAGATTTATTGAAAGAATTATTAATGCTAAGATAGAAACATTTCCATATAATGTATATTTGTATTAAAACTGAAATATTTGTATTTAACATTTGTGTGTTTAGACTCTGACTTTACTTTGTAATTGCTTATATACATTTTACTATTGATTAGTAAACTCAAGTTATTCAAAAGACATTTTTTGAGAAATTTGTATCATATTATCAGTATTTTATCACAATGGTTAATCAATATTTAATGTATAAATATTTAAACATGTGTATTGCAAATTGAAAAGTATCTATCTTTCTTCTTGCAAAAATGTTTCATCATAGTTTATAATGTGTGTTGTAGTAGCTACATATTATTTGCTTTTGTCACAAATTTTATGACAACTTTATCTTTAAATAATTTTGTATAAATATGCATGATATGCATAATTATTTTGTACAATTTGTATAAATATCCTGGTATGATATTAATAACATACAGTGTATATGAATTAATTAATTTATATTAATTTTGAATATTTTTATCTATAAATGCAGAATATTTGAATTCCTGTCCAAATAATTTTGAAAATTTTACTAAATTTATTGTATGTAGATTTGATAATTTATTGAGAAAAACTCTGTTTTTCTTAGGATTATAATTATGTTATTCCTAAATTGTTTGTTTGAATTTATCCAATGATTTGAAACTCTATGTGAACACAGATGAGTAAAAGATAATTGTGATTAAAAAAAAAAAATCAATCAATCAATAGCTACTCTAAAATGTTTAAAATTGTAATGAATGTCTCAAAATAAATAAAATTCTTGAACATTTTATTATTTGTTTTTCAAGTTAATAAATGCGTAAAATGCTGTCCTAATTATTTTTTTAAAAATAATCAGTTTGCTCATATTTTGGAAAACAGGTAAATAATGAAGGATTTGAATTGCTTTGGCATCACATTTTTTGAAAGTAAAAAATTTTGTTTTTAAAAAATTCAAAATTTTTAAAATAAATGTTTTTTGGAGAAAAGAAATATTTAATAGAATCCCTACTTATTTTCTATGCAAAAAGTCCTATATGTGGTATTTGAGATCTCTTTAAATATTGGAAATTACTTATGAGATAATCTTGCAGTTGGTAGCTGTTACGTTTTTTTGAGCATCCACACAGATAGTTTTTCATTTTAAGCCAAATGTGTGTACTGCATTATGGAAAACCTTGAGTATACTTCATTCACCCCAACTAGTTTATTAGCTGCAGTGCAACATACTTCTTCCATCTGTGACAAGGATCAAACCTAATATCTATATTCTAGTAATATGATCTTACCATTAAGTTATAAATTAGCTGCTGTTATTTGGAAGATAATTAGTTTCATTTGATTCTCTTTGTTTAAGTTGATATGGAAATAATCACATTTATGGAAATAATCACACTAAAATTTATTGCACTCTAATAAATAAACTTATTTATTTTGTTACTGTTGTTGAAGCTGTGTAAATTCATAATTGATATTATTGTCAAAAGTAATATGTGAATTCATAAAATATCCACATAATTGCTCAAAGTGTTGAAATTATTGGAGCGACTAACAACATTTATTTTTTCAATAGAATAATGCTTAGAATAATCCATTAGAAAATCATTGTCCTAATGTGTATATTCCATTTTCACAAACATTCTGTAAATAATTCATGCTTAATATTATATCTGCTTACAAATATAAGGCAGTAAAATTTTTTAATGTATGGATTATATAGTTAGAAATAAAGTTTATTAATTTAATTTTTTTTTGTTATATGAATATATTATACAAATATTAAAGATCTTTTTTATTAGCATTTCCAAAGAAAATGCAAGCTACCAATACAAAAACTTTGAATACTTTAATATCAATTGCAAATAATATAATGATTATTTAATTATTCAGCATTTAATATTAAGTGGTAATACTAATAGATAAAATGCAGATTACCATAGACAAATGCTTATTGAGAAATCATGGAAATATATTATCATACTTGAGGTATGGATGTACCAAAATGGTTGCAAAAACAAGTACATACTATGATAAAAAGTTTGGTAGATATACAAGAATGCAAATAACATTTCAGTGAAAAATTTATTATTATTGCTATCATTTTTATAGTAAGAAATGTAAAAAGAATCAAACAATTATATTGGAATCAATTTTATGTATTAAAATAATGATCTGACTTCTTTTTTTTCTTTTTTATCTGTCTTATTCAGAATTTACCTTAATGTAGAGTTTCATTTGAATAAATGAGCAGCATATCTCCAAGTTTTGTACTTTTTAAGAGGATGGGGGAAAATGGAAGTCATAGCAGATCAGCAGAAGTTATTTATTCCTATTCCTAACAAACTATCAAATTTAGCAGCAGTAGATTACGATACACATCAAGCAATTCAAATAATTTACCATTTAAGATCCTTCCATCAGAAATTATATTTGATTTGCAGATTTTAAATTAGCAATTCTATTATGAATAAGAGGCTTTTCAATATTTAACAATTATTTGATTTAAAATATGATTGATTATAACAATTATTTCATCCTTCATATTTTATGTATATATTGATTATTATGTTTTTATCAATAAAGAAAATTAAAGCTTTTCAATTTTATAACAAGTGGCAATGTTTACAATTGGTATTTTTATATTTTATTGGAAATCTGTGTTTTGAAAACAATATTTTAAATTCAGCCACAAATTATTATTTTTGTATATTTGTAACAATTAAAAATATTGTGTTCAATTGTTTTTCCTTCTGCCATTCCCTGTTTTCAATCGTTATTTTGATACAAGATAAATGCTTAGGAAAAATAATTTTTACTGTATTGGATTAAATTCATTTCTACTGCAGCTATTTTTCTTCTTTTTTTCGTGGTTATTCATATTTTTTAATTTGCTCATTCATGAAACCTGATTATATGTTATGAGTTGTATTGTTAAATACAATATGTTTTGTGTAACAAGTTTCTAATATATATATGTGTCTTATTTCTGATTTCGCTGTAATCATGTTTTTTCTTTTGAAAAAAGAATCATATTTAGCATTATCTTGTGTATTTTCTACTGTTTATAAGGAAAATTGTTTTCCATTTTATTATAAAATAATTATTGTTGTTTAAATTTACTGTACAAGTTAAAATGAAATGAATTTAGCTACTAAAAGTATTGTGACCGATAATATATATATTTTCTTTATATATATAAAAATAATTACATTATTGGAAAATAACCATTTAATTTTTTTAGAACTGTCTTTTGCTTTGATAAGCAGGATTAAAAACAAAGCTAATATAAAGACAAGCAATCTGGCATTTTTTAATGCCAGATTGCTTATCTTTATATTAGCTTTGTTTTTAATTGTGATTATAATCTTTAAAAAAAAAACATTAAATTGACACATTTAAGGAAAAATAAAGAAACTGACTTATGTTGTTATTCAAACAGCTTTAAAAATTACGATCAGTTTTCTCATGTCATAATTATTTAATCAACATTGATGTAAACTGTTATTCTGTAGCTGTTGTCTAAACAGTTATTTAAAATTTACTTAATTATTTAAAAAATTATATTATTTTGCTTGGGATGAAAATTATAAGTATACTTTTTTTACAAACTGATGTATAATTTCATATTTTATATAATTTTTGTATGAAATTTAGAACAATATTTGTTATGATCAAATTTGTACATTTTAATTAAGTAAATATATTCAGTACAACATATGCATAGAAAAACTTTTATTTTATATTTTAAAAGATTGCACATCATATATAACACAAACCAAAGTACTAACTGTTTTATATGATATTTTGTAATGCTTACAATTTTCTATGTTATGTTGCCTAGTAAATTGTTGAATGGGAATTGATAATGTATACAACTTGAGAAATATTCACATATTTAATAAATTTGATGTGTTTAATATAGTCTTTTGAAATCATTTTTTTGACTTTTTGTTTGTAATTATTGAATGCATTGATTAAATTTAAAATAAAAAAGTTAGTGATTTTTTTTTCATTGATGTATTATAAATATAAACATACTTTAAGATTTTCAAATATTTCTAAATTTGTTATTTTTTTTATAGGAATAACTAGAATCCTCTATTAAAAATTGTTTTTCAAATTGTAAGTACATTATATTAACAGCAGTATAGCTGAGTCAAATCAACTGATAAATAATTTATAAACTACTTTTACTTCTTATGTGTATGTGATCTATTTTAAAACTCTCTTATAAGAATGAAGTATAAGGGATTTTTGGTATTGTATTTATATATTAAATTCCTTTTTAATGAATATTTTTTTTAAAGAAGGGTCATTAAGTTTATCTGTTTGATAACTTTTGTCCTTCATTGTATTGAATATCTAATGCAATTCTATAAATATTTATAAGGATCAGTTGGAAGTTTGTGAGTTATAACCAAATTTGCCAGAAATAACCTACCTAGATAAAATCAAAACTAAATTTTATCAAAAATAAAAATTTTACAAGTTCTGAATTGTTACTTTATGATACAAATTGCATAGTTGTTTATTATGCAATTTGTGTGATTTTATGCATGAAAATGTTTTATCGAACATTAATAATATTTAATGTAATAGAAATAGGAAATGCATAATATACAAACAATGGAACATAATTACTGAGAAATGAAACAAAGTATGTCGAATGTAGGTTTGCCATTTTTATGTTAAGGGTATGAATTTCTCAGCCTTGAAAATTTTTGCAGTTGAGATGTCAGTTTAAAAGTTATGTGAAGGAAAACTTAATTAAATCTGTATGTTTTTCATTCAGTATTTAAAAATAATTTTGTTAAAAGTAGCATTTGAAATTTTATCGAAAAGTTAACTGTCTTCAGAATGATGTTGAACCTCCTTATCACGCAGTCTGAGTACTACTGTGATGAAACTAGTTATGATATCACTCTTGGATATCTGAAAATCTCTTGTATGCGATTTAGCTATTGAACTCAAAGTAATTATCACTACCATTTTTTAGTAAAAACTTAAAAATTTATTGAGCTCATTTCAGATATAAGCTATTAAAATAGTTTTGTCTCGACTAAAGATGGGAAAACTATTGTCAGATATTACTCTTGTTGTGGTTAAAATCATTAGGGTGTCTTTAGTGAAGAAATTAAATAATATATATTTTTTGAATAGTCATGAAACTTATAGTGTAGATACCTGCCCCCTTTGTTTGTCGGGTGAAATTATGGACTTTAATCATTTGACAACTTGCACTGCACTTGCTTTTATTACTTTTGACTCTGACAACTTTACCAAGGATAAATTTTATTGGGCCGCCAGAGGTCTTATGGCAAATAATGCCAATGACTGACGTAGGATTAAAAAAAATAAAAAATAAAATAAAAAATAAATAAAAAAATGAAACTAATAGTAAAATGTATATAAAATAGTAAATAATAATAAATTTCTAAATTAATAAAAAAAGGGTGAAGTGTGTATTAAAGTTTTGATCATGATAATAAATTGATTACTGCATATTAAGATTCTAAAAAAAATTGTCTATGGCAAAAATCTATATGAATACAAGAAATGAAAATACATTTAATATTTATAAAATATAAATTACTTATTTGAGACTTGAACAATTGTGTATAAATTAGACAAAAGATTAGAGAAGCTTTCTATGAAAAAATGTTTTCTTTTGATAGATGAGTGTTTTAAAGCACACAGGATTATGATTTCTTAATTGCATCATTCCTTGAAGCTTTGCTTTGAATTTTTAATGAAATAATGGAATAGCTTTCGTTTGCTGAACTGTGGACAAACTGCATTTTACTAGGCAACTTTTGAACTTTACCATCAAACTTTATTTACGAGATCTGTCAAAATAGACTGTTATAGATCTTCTGTGTGTGAAAGATTTCATAAATTAAAGGATGTATTAATAATAAATTGCATTGTATTGTATTTTTTTATACATATCACAGAAAAGTGAATGGAGAATAGAAGGAAATTTCAGGGCCAAGAAGGAAAAAAGAGTTTTTAATCCGCTTAGGAAAAATCATATTTCAATATTTAGTCAACAAGAAAATGTTTAAAAATTCTACATACTGGATTTGGATTATAAGGTTTTTTATAATTAACTAAGCAGTGTATGTATTTTTACTATCCTTATTTTATTTTTTATTTTTTTTATTTGAAGAATGTTTTAAAGATTCTGTAAGCAATTTAGTATTAGATTTATACTTGTTAGTATATCTGTTTATCAAATGCCATTGATTGCTGGAAAAAACTATATTGATGGATAAAATTGTCATTATCTCTCCAAATAGCTTTTCAAGAAACACTTGCAAATTTTATGAAAAACTTTAATAGTTTAATTTAGGATAATAAATGTTAGCTTTATTTTTGCATTAGATTTAAAGTACAGAAAGAATGATACAACATGAACAGCTCTTATTAATTTAGCTGAAGTTTTAATTTTTTTGGATATCGGAGGAAAAAGTCTGTCTATTTATTTGAAAAAAATCAGAAGTTATGTAGTATGTGAAACGATAAATAAATTGGATAATGTTAAATTAGAGGCAATGGAAATGAAATTTCCAAAATTAATTTAAATTAGTGGTCTTATATGTTTAAAATAATTCAAAACTGTGTTCCTAATGGCAAAAAAAAAAAAAAAAAAAAAAAAAAAACATTTAATGAAAGTTGTTATGACTGCATTTTCAAGACTTTAGACTGAAGGTTTCTTCTTTCAATATTATATATACACACACTATATGTACTTAAAAATTTTTTATATATCGGTTTTTATACCAGGTTCTCTTCTATATTGGTATTATTTTCGTACTTTTCAGAGAATTATTCCAAATTTCATCCTTAATTTATGTGGATCGTGTTAATATAAATATGAATTTCATGTTTTGCAATTATAATTACAGGAGTAATCAAACTGCCATTATTTACGAATGAATTTAAAAATGAGATGTTTATAGTTTTAAGAATTGTATTAAGTAGCTCTACTTAAAAATATATTTCACTTTATTTAATGGTTAATTTTTAATTCCCGAAATTTTAGAAGTATAATTTTTTGTTTTTAATATAATATTTTAGAATTACTATTATAAAATAATCTGTGAAGCTGTGTGTGAGATTTTGTAATCAGTGGATAAAGTAATGAGAATCAGCAGAGGGATTGGTCATCATTCTCAGCAAATAGCTGTGATCATCTCAATTAAACTGCCAATGAAGTAATCCGTTTCCAACTTTTACTTTATAAAATCTTTTTTCAAAATTTCGGTTGAGAATGTGATTGGAACATATGATTCTAGATGGTTTTTCATCAACTTAAGTATTTTGAATTTATCAAAATTATAAAAATGCATGTTTAAAATCTTACTGAAATTATTATCTTTTTAATTATTTTTAACTTGACTTAAAAAAAAAATAAATGGTGTTGTGTGTTGAAAATAAGTAAATGAAAATATGAATGATTATATAGTAGGCGGTGTCAAAAAAACTTTGTATGGATTTCTTTTTTTCTTATGTTAAAATTAATTACATTAATGAAGTGAAAAAAATATCTTATCGGAAAATTATGTGTGACTTTATGCTTCTAAAAATTTTCCATGATTGAAAAATATTTTTGTTTCCAAATGAATATTCCTTAAAATATTTTTTATTTGAAAAATTCTTAATATATATATATGATTTTAAAAAAGTTATTTTGCGAATGAACCGGGATTTCAGTTCATTCACGTGAAAAGTTTTTAAATACTGACTCAACGTGATTAAAAATGGCTAATCACATTTAGTAAAATTTGGTTTTTCTTTAGCTATTATAATTTAAATTTACAAAATGTTTAAATCTTAAATAACTTATATAAATTTTGAAATTAAAATTGAGACTCTTTTATAAAAATTAGAAAATTTCTTCGAATGAGAAAATCAGTTAATAAATTTAAATCAAGACTAGTGTTATACAAATATATTGGTAAAGATTTAAATAATAAATAAAAAAAATAAAATTGTTTTTTAATTTTTATATTGATAAAGCCAATAATGATTTCCCGTTTATTTGGATCATAATAATTCATTTAAAAAATGTATTTCTTCCGTTGGTAAAATTAATTCCGTTTACAAAAGAATTAAACTAAAATGCCTATAGCTATGATTTTCGTTTTTTCCTTTTTTGTATGTTTGTATTTAACTTTAATGTTACTAATATAAATTCAAAATTACTTAAAATCCATTATTTATCCAAATTTCGGGGAATATATTACAAAAAAATATATATATTCTTAAATTTGATATAAATTTTCTAGGTTTAAAAATTTATTTATAAATTCTGTTCCACAAACATATTACTTTATCTTCAGAATTCTAATATTTTAAAATTCCTAATCCTTTCAAGAGTTCTTGCAAATATTTTTAGACAAAATATTTAAGCTACTATTGAGTTTATTCTTTTCGTAATACTTATGAAATTATCTGAAAAATTTTAATAATTCAATGAAAGAGGACTTTTATTCAACAAATTCTGTAACATAAAAAATGTTTAAAATTTACTTTAATTTTCAAGACCAAAACATTATGTCAATAGTTTAATTTTGCGGTTTCGGATAAGTCAAGCCAAATAAGGTATAGTTTTTATTTAATTGCATATATATCTATTAACAAATATAAAAATAATTTTTCTTATACAAATATCTGTATTGAAACGGTATAATCAAATGATTTTTAATGTATATGTAACTCAGAGGAATTATATTGATTAATGGAGATGTTTTTTAATCTTCTGCTAAATTAAATAATATATTTATATGCAGATACAGCGATAGAAAATTTGCTATTTACATCATATAAACAGTTTATTTTTGTGTTGTTAGCGTCACTTATAAATATCATCTGGTGTCACAAGGATATTTTCAGCTTTTGTAATTAAGTTAATCTGGGATAAAATTTTTAATTTGGAATTAAGTAAAAAAATACTTATTATCCCCCTACTTGCAAGCATCTGAATGTAAACGAAATAATTTTGTGGATGTTCAGTGTTTAATTGCTATTTTATTATTATTGTCTTAATTTTTTAATGCTTTTTGTACCTAATTTTAACTATAATAAATTACAGTTAAATATTTAATAATATGGCAAATTAATCATTTCCCTCATTTAAAATGCAAATATTTTTTACGATAGTTTTTATAGCCAACATTGGATACATAGATGGCAGCACTATTTTTTTAAGATGCTAATTTAAAATCAGCACTTTTTTTTAATATAAAAAACCTCACATGTTGATTTGCTTTCTAAATCGGTACTTTTTGTTAATCTTACATTAAATAGTAAGAATGACAAACGTTATTTAATTGCTTCTGAAGCCAAATTAAATGTATTGACTTTTACAATTTCTGCACTTATTTAATTAGACAATATTTTTTATAAAAACGTTTATTTTTAATAACACAAGAGACTTTTTCTTCGCGTGGAACTTTTTCAAGAAGATTCCACGTGCAGAAAAGGCTGTAAAAACTGGGAAATACCACATTTCTATATGATGCCCTTGTCTTCTCTTGATTATGAGTCATAATTTTTGTTTAATATATATACTTTATAAACAGAGTAGCCAATGCAATCAAATGCAACTAGGAAATATTTGGCATGGATTGTGGAGTACTTCACATAAAAGTCTACTCTAAATCAAAAGCGGCTAAAATTTGATAAATCCAATCAGCAGAAGAAAAAGAACTCATTTTACAAAATCTCTTTTAACCCTATCATTTCTTTTACATTTTTCAAATATTCAAAATGTACGTGTGGTGACTCGTCAACATGGGAAATTCTTCTCTTTTGTATTTAATTTTCTTGCTAAAGCTCGTTTAAATTCCTTATATGGGCTTTACTTTTTGTCAAGCTTTTTGTACATTTTTGGGTTGATATATTTAATTTTTCTGAAATAATAATTTTTCTTTTTCTACGTTGAATTGTATTCTTTTTTTTTTTTACTGCTTGACTCATTTTATTCAATTTTCATAGAATTTACTATATATTAGAAATTTTTTTTTTTCACCATCTGAACTGGATGAAATTTTTTTTTTTTAATTATAATTCTCTATGCTCTTTGTTTCTAAATGTAACAAAAGGTAACATAAATAATATGAAGAAACAGTAAAAATACAAAGAAATTTTTATCTTCTAGTATAAATGAATAGAAAGTAGAATAAATAAAAATAACATTTTATTATTGTCCCTTTTTTTTTAAAATTTTTTTAACGGATAAAATTTTAAATTTTTGTAATTTTAAATTTCTTAAAAATATTCTGCAGTAATTTTTTTACATTTTATATTTACATGAAACTTATTTATTCTGTAAAGAGAAATTTTATTTAAAAAAGTTGAAGTTCACATGAATTCCTAAAACTTTAGAAATTAGCAGACATCAGTAAAGAGTAACTTGGTTCTTTTTTTGTGAAAAATTGTCGTATTTCTCTAAATTTCATAAAAAAAAAAATCTATTGTTAAACATACAAACTTTTTAGAAATTTTACAGAAATGTTTTTAAAAAAAGCTTAAAAGTTAAAATTTTTTATTTTTGAAGCCAAAAAATTTCAAGCAGTTAAAATTTTTAAAAATATAAGGAATATTTTCTTACTTTATTTTATTTGCTGATTTATTAATAGCTTTTTCAGTATTGCATATTATCTTATTGAAGTCAAAGTTTCGGGCTTGTTGCCCTTTGTACCAACAGTGGTTCATAGATGGTAACCACCTTAGGCATTGCCCAATTGTCTTAAAGTTTCATGAAAAGTCTACAGACGATAATTTGAAATCTTTTTATACTTCTTCATCACTTTATTTTGGTGCTTGTCAATTAAAGGCATAGATGCCAAAGACGGGCTTAGGATAAAAGAAAGTTATCCCATATTAATTGCAACAAACCTCTTAGATACACTGGGAATTAAAAGAAACTAATAAAACTAGGAAGAAAGCTATTGGGACCACAATAATTGTTCAACAAAATTTTTAAGTGAAATTCCAACGTGTGTAAATTTAATTATAATTTATTATTATAAATAAATGAGAGGTAATAAAAGATATGTTAACTTCTCTGTAAGTGAAGGAGCTCACGATGCTCATGAAATCTTTACAACCTTAAGAGAAGATCTTGCTTATAGGAAACTCCTATAGAAGTTTGCCGTAGAAAGATTTTGCTATAAGGTACTGTAACTTATAAACAATATCTTTTGTTCATAAAGACATTATTATGCATATACCTTTCTTAAGCCCAATTTACAGCGGCAACAATTTAATTAATTCATAGATTCAGGGCCCGACTTATCCTATAATTGGGGCCCGGGGCAAAAATTTCTCTGGGAGCCTCCCTCTGTTTTACAACAACAAATTTTCTATTCGATTTGGCAAACGATTCTATTCAACGCATTTGACGATTGACAATGTAAAATAAATTTTCTATTCAATTTGGAGGTCTTTCTGAAATGGAAGCCCGTGGCAAATGCTCCATATGCCTTTTCTTTAGTCAGGCTCTGCATAGATATATTATAATTGTAAGTGATATTCAAAATTAAATTAATAATTTACTTTTTAGTTTGAGTAGGTTACTTAAAATCGCCATAAAAGCATTTGAATTTTTATTAATTGATAAGTTTTAATAAGAACGTCGCCGAACACTGCTAATTTTATATAACTATTAATTTTATTTTGTTATTAGACAACTAAACATCAGATTATAAAATGTATATCTGATTCTATATCGATCACTATTTTTTTTTGTTATGAGATGAGTAAAATATATCTTTTTTACATGATTCAACAAGAGGATAGTGTGTTAATTATTGTTTTTAATTTTAAGTTGTTAAGGAATCATATATTTAAATATTTTATCTTATAAAGGTAAAATAGAAACCATTGTACATACAAGAGAAAGAAATATATTAAAACTTATTACGAAATATGATCTTTTATGTTATATTTACAACTACCTGCTTAAGTAAACATTATTCTAGAAAGTAACGATTGGTTTGTGTAAACAGGCTTTTAATCGTGATTTTTTGATATTTTCATTTTGTAGGAGACAAAGCATTTGTTGCTGGCGAATATTCACTTGCTTTCCAAAGAAATGTAATCTTATGAAAGATCCTTCCTTAAGTTTTTAAATTTCTGACTAAAAGTAACTTATAAAAAGTTACTTTTTTATACTTTTTGCAGTATTTTTATATTTTTTGCATTGTGATTACAAGTATGTATATATAAATTACATTTAAACACGGAGCATTGTGAATGTTAAATTAATAAAATTTTACATTCCTTTGGCGCACCCTAGCAAATGATGTCATCATTGACGCATAATATCATCCGATACGAGATGACAAAATGCTATCATGCAGTGAATTGCCAAACAGGTCAAAGTATTTGTAAGGATTTTTGAACATTTTCGATGTGTTGCTTTCAATAGCTTTCAGAATTAAATGTGAGACATTTGTTTGTGAAAGCTGGATATTACCTCTCTGCTGTTGTGGAGCTTATTCTATCATTTATAAATATTAAGTAAAATGCCGATTTAGATATCAAAGAAAGCATTTACATTATTTGCTGAAATATATAGTTATATATAGATATAGATACATATATTTTTTATTTTTAGTTTTATTATAAATTCATATATTTATTCTTTCAAGGGAAACTACATTCAAAAGCACAGTCTCAATTTTCAATCTTGGTAAAATGAGATGAGACTAAATAGATTTTAGAAATAACTGACTTATTCTTGAATGATTTGGTATTCCTCACAAATCAAAGCGTAAACGTTATGTACATAACTATATATATATAAATAAAATATAACGCGAAAAATATGTGAATAAAATATGTAAATAATTTGATATGAAAAATAATCCAAACAAAGAAACTTTGGATATAAAGAAATCAGCTTAAACAAAACGGTTTTTTATCAGAGTAAACCAAGAAACAAACTAAAAATATTTTTTCGTATTGCTGTTGGTGACTTTAAAAGTGGTTTTATTCAAAAGAAAAAGGAACAAACAATCTCAGACCATTTGGGTTAGTCATTTTAATTGTTCACTTATTTATGAGTGAACAGCTCAAAGTAGAATGTTTCAAATAATAAGTAAAATCATTTTTGTTATTCTTGTCCGTATTTTTAATAAATATTTTACTTAAAATTTAATAATTAATTTAAACCTTGTTTAAGATATTGACAAAATATTGAGTCACTCTAAATAAATTACATTTTTTAGCATTTCATATTTTTGGTAAAAATATTCAGTCGTGATGAAAGTCATTTGTTTGAGTTTTTTATTTTAGTGAAAAATCTTTAATAAATAAATTCTATTTTAACGAAAAATATTTACTCATTAAAAAGTCATATTTTAGCTTTTCTCATCCTAGCAGAAAATATAGAGTCGTTTAATAAATCATACTTTAGAAAAAAATATTCAGTTGTTAAAAAGTCAAACCTTAGTATTTCATATTTATAGAAAAATATTCGGAAATTAAAACACAGTTTAGGATTTCCTATAAAACTGAATGGACAAATTCCTTATGAAATAAACGGCAAATAGAAAACTAGAAATAATTTGTAAAAATATAAACAGATTAAATTTTTTTTTGTATCTTTAAATGGCAGGAAAGATTAAGTCACAATGAATTGTGAAAAATTGCATTAAATTTGTCTTGTATTAAATCTTGTAGAAAATTAAGTCACATTGTTAAATCTTACTGAAATATTGTTTACTATACCATATTTTTATTGATTATATTTCTTGTTTCAGATTTTAAACTGATATATATTTTGTGGGTTTTCCATGATCCTTCGAACTATTCCTATTGTTGTTGTTGTTGCTAATCCCAGATGGTCCAATCCCAATACTCCACAAGTCTACAAACAGCTAGGAAATCCAAAAACATAAGGGGCTTTGAAAAAGCCTCTTTCAAGTCAAAACTCAAACATCTCAAGATATGCTCAGGCGATGCATGTTTAGTTTTACATTTTGCGTGTACACTAAAAATCTTTTGACCCTGCACGTATTTGAGGCCCCCTAGGTGACCACTGCGAAGCATAAAATACAAGTCTATTGGCATTTAGTTCCTTCAAAAAGCAAGGCGCCAGCAAGATACCAATTATGAGTAGGTGGAACCCTCCAGACATCCATAAGCGTTTTTTTACTCGCAGTAAAAACCTCATTAAACGTGGATGACAAATCAGGACTATTCTTAGTAAATGTACTAAAGAGTTACCTTACAATTTGCTAAATAACGTCATTTCAAAGATATTATCTCTTAAAATATACAGAAAAAAGTCGTAAAAAACATATATTACTAAACTAATTTTATGCATATAAGAATAAATTCTAAAATCATTTACATAGTAAATTATTAAATTCTGGTTATAAAATTTTTAAACCAAAAACTGCAATTTCAGCAATTTTGATGAAACAAATTTCAGATCTGTCTGTGTGTCCAATTATATATATATATATATAATAAAAAAAGGAATTTTTATTTACCAGTCACTGCGGCGGCAAATGATTTACCTTCGTTGATTAAGCGAATTTCCAAACATTTAAAATTTATTCAATTATGATGTTTAGCAGTAAAAGTTAGATGAAATTAAAGTTTAATATCATAATAAAGTAAATAAAAAATTTCATTACTGTTTAGTTTTTTCTTCAAAAGTAAATTAAACCATAATTAATTATTTTTGTCAAGTTTTCAATTTTTTTTCATTCACAAATGTTTAATGGATTATTGTCATATGTTTCATGATTAATGAAATTCCTACACATGTTACAATATATCATGTTACGCAATATTATATCTCTCCTCCGTTGGAAAAAAATCATTGGTAGCGAATTTTATCTAATTTTATTGTGTCCGATTATTCTAAACATTGATAAATAGTTTTTGGAGGCAATGAAACTATCCTATAAAAGTTAATTTCCATTCTGCAGAAATTCATATATTTTAATTGAGACCCATAAAAAGTTATTTACATCTTATTTTCAATGGATGCATAGATTGTTACGGATGAGGCACATTTACAATAATTTGACGTTTAGGTACAATGTGTTTTAACGTTCCATAAAATTCATTCTATTTGTTTATAAAATCCTTTTATACTGATAATGATTAAATAGAAAAGTTACTGGCTGTCACTAGCTTCTGATAGTTATTATTGGAGTTAACTGTTGGTGGTTATTCTTAGCATTAACTGTTGGAGGATTAACAGAAGCAATAACCTGCATAGTCTGATCCTGGATTTTTAATTACTTTCCGACGAATCTGGAATCATACAGCTTCAATTGAAATTATATAAGGATTCAAATATGTCATACCATGAATACGTGACGACCATAGGAAAGATTCATAATACATCATGAATCTTTCCTATGGTCGTCACGTCCACTTTCAGTGGGTTCCGTCCCATGTGGATGTTGCTGGTAATGAAATTGCGGACAGTTTGGCTGTCCCACCTGTGGTAATTCTTAGCATTAACTGTTGGAAGATTAGCAGAAGCAATAACCCTTTGGCTCGGGGCTGCAGTAGACGCGATCAGACTGCACTTGCATATTTTCTTAGCGGCCATCTGCTTTCCATGACTTTCGTAGGTGGTAACAAACATTTCGAGAAATGTTCTTCAGTACAGGCCTCTCAGGACCACATATTGTCTTGTTTGGGGCTTACCAAGCAAGACCTGATTCGGAATCCCCTTCTGGTGCTTGATTTTCTTAATGTGAATGGACTCGTGGACCTGATCTAGCTTTGCTGATCACGGGGATTGGAAGCAACACACAACATCATGAAACATGTTAGACGAAGACACCAGTTGAAAATAATAGGTGAAATTGAGTCGAAGCAATGGAAAATCGACTTCCTCGCCAATTTAACAGATTATCCACGACGGGACACAGTGGTTTCTTTTCATGTCTCTCACTGTTCGTGATTACCTTGGCGAACCATCTTCACCACATTGGAATTTTTGTCCAACTTTCTTTCTCTGTGATTTTAGAGAAAATATTAACAGAACTAATCTTTGTCGCTGTAGGCTGTGACTAAAGTACGAGAAACTGTCTAAGGCAGTAACTTCGTTCATTTTTCGATTTATAATTTTTTTTCACATTCTAGAATTTTACTAACATTTTTATTTTATTTGGAAAAATTAACGAATGTATAATTTGGAGAATTGTATTTTACCATTACATAAAATTTGTAGTATTATTTGTAATTTGGTAAATTATACAAAGTATTACAAATTAATACATTAATTGTATAATTCGGTAAATTATATTTTATTAACGTTAGTTGCATTTTTCTTACATTGCTGTTTCTTGCCTTTCCATTAGAAATAATAATAATAATAAAAAAGAAATTATTGGAGGTTATTGTTAACCCTAACTATTGTTTAATTTCACGGCTTTAATTGTCCTGTTAGTTGCATTAGTACGTAATACATATTTACGTAATTTACCATGCAAATTTAAAAGTTTAAATTGAAGTCAATATACAATATTCAAAATACCTTTTTTACTGTCTTACGAGATGGTATATTTTATATAATACAAAGTTTTTTATTTCATTCAAACTATGATAAATTGTTTGAAAATATAAATGATTTGTATCTGAAATTCACCAATATTGCAAATACATCATGTTTCCCCCCCCCTTTTTTTTTGAAGTGTATAACAAAAAAACAGAAGGGAAATTTGAAATTCCTAAATTTATTAGGATAATAGTATTTCCTTTTAGTCTAACCTTCTACTTAAAACCATATTATAGCTTATATTATATTCCTTACAGTTGGGAATGATAATTATTTTTTTCTATAATATTCTGTTCTTACTTTTTATAAGAAAAAAAATGAGGTTGAATACATTAAATTAAGTACTTTATTGAGATTACTAAAAAGCTATAAATTTTTCTTTTGTTTTTTATGGTAATAAAATATTTTCTAAATGAGATCAAGGTTTGTTTTTGTTAAAATGGGTTATTTATGTTAATACATTTTATGTCCAATATTAAAAAAATTGTATCTTTTTTAAATCTTATTTTCTATTTCTCCCTGAATCCTCAGACTCCATTTGCTCAAAGATATTTTAAAGTAATTTCTTTTCTAATCAATAGATGGCGGCATTCTACGACTGCTTACATGGAATTTCTTTCATACATAAAATATTGAATGATAAGAAAGTGTCTTTATCGCCAACTCCTTTCATGAAGAATGTCTAAAATTTATTAAGAGAAGAGTTGGAAATTAATTAGATCAATTAAAAGTTTCAGTTTTATGCTACTGATATTTTACTGGGGGATATATTATATTATGTAACACATGAAACATGAAAGTTAGTATTTCATGATATTAAAAATATAATATTTTTTTAAAATACTATTAGAAAAATGGAATTTTTGTATATTATATTTAAAAAAAATGAATTCTTAGAAATTTGAAGGAAATAGTTTTGAAGAAGATATGTAGTATAAATCGAGAAATAAGAGAGTATAAATATAAAAAATAGAGGAATAAAGATTTATTTATGAATAAATAAATCTTATAGAGGAAAAATCAAGGAAAATTATAAAGAAAATATAATCGCGTAAAAATTGTTTAATCGTCAAATACACAGCAAATAAAATTTTTATTACAGCATTATATTGACATATTAATGTTGTATAATTATATAATAAATATACAGCATTAATAAATAAATAAAAAATTATGCTGAAAATAACTGCAAGAAAATTTTTAAGGAAATTTTTTATGCAATTATAATCACATGATTTTTTTTTATGTAATTATATCTGTGTAATATTATACGGATTTTTATGAAATTATATCAGTCTGAAATAATGAACAATTCATTGTATAGTATCATATAACAATGACTATTAACTAAAAAAAAAAAAAAAAACACAAGTACGAAATAAGGTATCTAAGTCAAGCTTAAAAAATTCCTAAAATACCAAGAGAAAATTTAATTTGAAGTACAATTTGACACACGTTATTGAGAGTTGGGATAGTATAAATTTAAAATAAAGCACAGTACTGCCTGTGTACTTTTAAATAAAATATTATGTATAGAAATAAATAAATATAGAAGTTTAGAAAAGAGAATATCTGTGATATTTTTAATGTATTCTTTTTTTTTTTTTTGAAAATTTTCCTTTAGATTATATTTATTACTAGATAAATTTATAAAAAATGCAATTGACATGTAAATATGCCGAAGAACTAATAAAATGTTATTCGAATATTTAAAGAATATTTTGCAATTGAAATAATTAAAATAAATAACGGGAATAAAAATAAAGCAATTCCCTGTTATATTTAAGATTATATTTTTTGAAATATTATTTATTTATTAGTTGCCTATTTTTCAAACAAAGAAAAGAAAAGAGCATTTATTATTAATTCTTAAATTCCACTATATTGAGCAGGAAAAAAAAATGCAACTCTTAAAAATTTATGTCCAAGTTAATCTAGATAATTTTTCAGGAGTTACATTGACATACATTTTTTTTATAGAAAAATGAAAATTTTTATGAAATTTGGTAATAATTTATTAAACATTTCAGGAATGAATTTTTTTCTTACTGGTAGAATTTGTTTAGCATAAAACATCTCAATTTTGAAACTGTAACTTAGAAAAAACAATATATATATATATATATATATATATATATATATATATATATATATATATATATATATATATATCCAGCAATTTTGTTATTTTAATTAATAAGCATCAAAATTATCACTGTAATTTGAATTTATACAAATAATAGTAGCTAAAATCTTGCCACTATAGAGCTAATGATACGAAACTTTGCCATTTTAGAATATTATCAGTAAAATCTTTTCGGAATTGCGATCTGAAATAGAAGAGTATGTAGTTTTTTGTATTATATTTATATATTTTGAAACACCCAGATTTATTGACTTCTCGAGCAACATAACTTATCGAATGTTTTTGCGAAATTATGCTTGTGTACAGTAATAAAGACAATATTTTACAAAATTAATTATAATTTTCTCCTTTTCTGTACCTCAAATGATAATTTCTAAAAAAAAAGTATTAATTTTGGACTCGTCAGAGAATACACTTCGAGGTTAATCATTCATTGTCTTATAAATTAATTCATTGGTACAATCTTCGATTTTGTACCTTCCTTATTTCTCTCTAATTAAGATATTTCCTAATTCATTTCTAATTGATGTTTTAATTTTATTCTTTTTCATTTTTAAGAGAATAACGAGTTTTTTTAAAGAATTTTCATGGCTTTATTACTATGTGGAAAGTCCTGGATAATTATCAGAATTATAATACATTTCCTTCCTTTCTTTTACAGGTCTTGAACATAAGTGCCACCGATTTATTTAAAAACTACCTTTTCACATTGTAATCTTCCTTTCCGGAAGGGTATGTAAAAATTCCCGAACCATAGTTTCGTTTGAAACTTCAAAATTTGATCGAATTTACCTTAGTGACAATATAATACTCATGATATTCTTTTGCAGTCTGGATGTTCATCTACTTTTTAGCTTTTAAACCAGAAATGAAATTGTTTTAGTATTTCTTTCTGGTGTCGTTGACAACGTTGGAGAATTCTTGTTTCATTGAAATCTCACCACGTTGCTAATGTTAACTACTAATCCTGTTAGTATATGCTAACAAACAAACTGAAGATGACATATCGAACATAAATTAATACTTTTAAAATTGAAACATGTCGAAATTCAATAAAATGAGAAATTTTGGTTCCTATTTACACTTTCAAAACAACGTTTTAGATTTCTCAAATTACGTTGTGCATATTGAATGTTAGATTTTAGTTGCATTTTTTGGAATTATGTAAATATGCCTTTTTTTTTAAATTATTAATTAAAAATTTTAATTCATTATTTTTAAGAAAAATTTTGCTAAAAGAAAAAAAGTTGCTATTTTTTAATAGATTTTTTAAAAAGCGAATATCGTGCAAAAATCGTAATAATAAAATATAATTGTAAAAATCAATTAAGATGCAAAATCATTTAAAATATAAAGAGAAAAGAAAATGCAATATACAAATGTAAATTACAACTTAAAAATAGAATATAAAAGCATTTGTTTGTTTAAAAGATGCAATTAAAAATCATGAACCTATGTATTAAGATATATATATATATATAAAGTCAATCGTTATTTCTGACAAGTTTAAATATATATATATCAGAGAGAGAGAGAGAGGGCTTCGAACTATTCTTTTAAGGCGGAGGGAATTAGCCCTAGGCAAAAATAAAAATATGTTTATATTTTTTTGAGGAAAAGAGAACATATCTCCCTGCAGAGAACAAAAAAGTCAATCGTTATTTCTGACAAGTTTAAATAAAATATATTTATTTTAAATTACTATACTACTATATATACAAATAAAAAAATTTACACACACACACACACACACACACACACACACACACACACACACACACACACACACACACACACACACACACACACACACACACACACACACACACACACACACACACACACACACACACACACACACACACACACACACACACACACACACACACACACACACACACACACACACACACACACACACACACACACACACACACACACACACACACACACACACACACACACACACACACACACACACACACACACACACACACACACACACACACACACACACACACACACACACACACACACACACACACACACACACACACACACACACACACACACACACACACACACACACACACACACACACACACACACACACACACACACACACACACACACACACACACACACACACACACACACACACACACACACACACACACACACACACACACACACACACACACACACACACACACACACACACACACACACACACACACACACACACACACACACACACACACACACACACACACACACACACACACACACACACACTATAAAGCAGTTGTAAATCACAAAATTCTTAACAAAAAAATATTTTTTTATTATCTTTTGATTTTTAATTATTAACATTTTTATTTCTTAATGATTGTCAATATATTGTAATAACAAACTGTTACTACGAAATGAAAGAAATATGTATCATATTTCACATTATGTAAAATGTAGAACATTAGTTTAAAGATCTGAACAAATAAGAACAATATAAAAACGAAATCAAACCGAAAACATGTTTATTTTCGTTGGTCAATATTAAAAAATTTATTCCTATATGCATAAAATGAATAGAGATAAGAGAAAAATTGTGCTTTTAGTAACTTAGTAATGGCTTCATTTTTGATTGTTTTTAATTCTTTCCTTTATTTTTTCATAACACATTATGAAATTCTCATGATATCTCCTATTTCAGTTTATTCCTGGAACTTTTTTTTATCTATAACTATCCAAACCCAAGTAACTTAAGGTAGAAAAATATTTAAATGGATAGAAAAATGGAAATAAAATAAATGTCTATTTTATACTACAATATTTTGATAGCTTACTGAATTTCACACAAATTTTAATTCTCCTCAGAATGGAAAAGATGCAAGAAAGCCATTATTAAATCCCAAGTAACGAGTTTGATATGGGAAAATATTAATTAGTGGTAATCTCTGTGTTTAACCAAATGATGCAAATAAAAGTTAACATTGCATCTGTTGCTATAGATAAAATTAAGAAGTATTAAATGCGAAAAACAGTTTCCGTTAGGTCAATTATTATTTAACTGAGCACAAAAAAAGGAAAGAGTCAAAATTTAAAGATGGTGGGGTCAATGCATTATTTCGGAAAGCAGATTTAATGATAAAAAAGTATATACCACTTTTTTATAATTTATAAGCTGTTCGGGCTTTTTGAAGCTATTCAGGTTATGATGTAGAGTGTGAGATTCAGTTTCAGAAGGTCCAAGAACGAGAGACAACAATAGTTCATACCTGACATCTACCTTCATCCTTCAAAGCATTTAGTTGAGCAAGTTTGTGGGTCTTTGTAATTTAGAAACAGAAAAAAAAAAAAAAAAAAAAAACAGAAAAAAACACCAGATTTGGTTTGCTATCCCTAAAGGTATTATTTCACTTGAAGGACAATGCGTTCACGCCATATCTTACATACCTAAGCCACCATCAGTGAACACGGCGTATCTTCGATTGGGTCTGGATTCGAAGACAAATTTTCTTTCCTTAATGAAAGATAACGGTTTAACCAAGCAGACCATCGCAGCTCTCAATTTATCGTAAGTTTGTCCATCTTCAAAGACTGGGAGGTATTTTAAGGTAAAGTAAAATATGATTCTTTGAAGGTATCTCAGATCCACAATAGTGAAACGACAACACGTGACAAGAGAAAAATAATGCATGAAATTTTCTTCAGGTGTTCAGAACTGTTGAAAACCACCATCTTGAGGGGATAGAAGACAGTGGCAAATAAATGCAGACTACTAAATGTCTGCCAAAAATTCTTCTAGACAACGATATCGACGATTCTTAATTCACCATGATAATAGGTTTACTTATTCAGCAAGATTAACAACAATGATAAGAGTTTCTTGAGAAAAAATATTCTTTAAAGTAAAAGAACATCAATTTTATCTGATTTAGCTATTTATGACTTTTGGTTATTTTTTAAAATCTGAAATAGAATTCATATATACGTCATTTTCATCCGAAAATGAGATTGAAAAGGCTATAAATACATTTCTTCCATCGAATACAAAAAATGAGTGGTTTGAAGGGCTTGACCTCTAAGAAATTCGCTAGAAATATATTGATATTGCAGAAGACTACTTCAAACGTAGCTAAAATTCAGTTAATATACATTTGAAAGTCTAAGTTGATCTCAAATACTTTATAACACGACCCTAATATATTTGGTATAAGGTAAATTTTTTTTCATGTTGATAAATATTTAAAAATATGAAAACCGGATGTATGTAATTAACGTAGTATAATAATGATAATTGCTTATAATTTCACTATTTATCTTGTTATTTTTCCATCCATATCTTCCAGAAAGCTATTTATTCTGTGATCATTCAAATGCTTCCTATTTTTTTTCTTTGAATAAAAATAGTAATTCAACAATTGCATTCTGATAAAGCAAAATTTCTTAACATTCACAGAATTAAAAGACATCTGAGCTGGCATTAAAAGGGTAGGCATCATAATAAATAACTAATTGTAGTGTATGAGCCGAGACAAATGATGACATAATTTTATCTTTGTATACTACTGGCCATTAAAATTGCTACACCAGGAAGAAATGCAGATAACAAAATGATATTTATTGGACAAATATATTATACTAGAAATAACAAGTGATTAAATTTTCAAAACATTTGGCTGGATATATATATATATATATATATATATATATATATATATATATATATATATATATATATATAGATCCTGAGAAATCAGTACCCAGAGCAACCACCTCTGGCAGTAATAACAGCAGTTATACGCCTGGGCATTGAGTCAAACAGAGATTGGATTGCATGTACAGATACAGATGCCCATGCAGCTTCAACACGATGCCACAGTTCATCAACCGTAGTGACTGGCGTTTGGTGACGAGCCAGTCGCTCGGCAACCATTGACCAAACGTTTTCTATTGGTGAAAGATCTGGAGAACGTGCTGGCCAGGGCAACAGCCGAACATGTTCCGTATCAAGGAAGGTCCGTAAAATACCGGCAACACGCGGTCGGGCATTATCCTGCTGAAACGTAGGGTTTCGCAGGGCTCGAATAAAGGGTAGAGCCACGGGTCGTAACACACCAGAAATGTAACGTGCACTGTTCAAAGCACCGTCAATACGAACAAGAGGTGACCGAGACGTGTATCCAATGGCACCCCATACCATCACGCTGGGTGATGGGACAGTATGACGATGACGAATGCACGCTGCCAGTGTGCGTTCACCACGATGCCGCCAAACACGGATGCGACTATCATGATGTTGTACATAGAACCTGGATTCATCTGAAAAGATGGCGTCGCGCCATTCGTGCGCCCAGGTTCGTCGTTGATCACACCATTGAAGGCGCTATTGTCTATGACGCAGCGTCAAGGGAAGCCGCAGCCATGGTCTCCGAGTTGAGAGTCCATGCTGCTGCAAACGTCGTCGAACTGTTCGTGCAGACACTTGTTGTCTTCGAAAGGACCCCGTTTCTTGACTCACGGCTCGTGACGTGGTTGCACGATCCATTACGGCCATGCGGATAATATGCCTGTCTTCTTGGCTGCTAGTGATAAGTGGCCGTTGAAATCCCGCATGGCGTTCTGTATTACCGTCCTGAACCCATCGATTCCACATTCTGCTAACAGTCATTGGATCTCGACCGACGCGAGCAGCAATACTGCGATAAGATAAACCGCAATCCCGGTACGCTACAATTTGACTTATATCAAAGTCAGAAACGTGCTGGTACGCATTTCTCCTTCTTACACGAGGCATGACAACAACTTTTCACCAGGCAACAACATTCAAATGCAATTTGTGTATGAGGAACTGGCTGAACAATTTCCTCATTAAACATAATGTAGGTGTCGCTACTGGCGCCTGCTTTGTCTGAATGCGCTGAAAAGCTAATCATTTGCATATCACAGCACCTTCTTCCTTTCGTATAAATTTCACGTCTGTAGCATGTCGCCTTCTTGGTGTAGCAATTTTAATGGCCAGTAGTGTATATTCTTTTTAATTTTATGAATACCAGAACGGATAAAATTAAAAAAAATTATAACAACAATCAGCCTACAAAATACATCTACAATAAGTACTTTTATATTCCCTCTTAGAAATGTCAACTACTCTTGAAACCGAACGAATAAGATTTTCTTCTTTTTAAAGAGCGCACTCTATGTGTGAGTTCGGCATTGCAAAGCGTTTTAAAAGTTACTGTTTACTATCTCATTTGTTATGTTAAACTTTACAAAATATATTACTTTCACAAAAAATAATCGAAATCATTATTTCACTCATATAAGAAGCTTTATTATTATTTTTTTATAATTACATGTACCATAAAATAGTTGAGTTCAACTAATACAGCAGGGAAATGCCGAAAAGGAACAATATCAATAATTTCTATTCGAATATAAAATTTTTTATATTAATGTTTATAAGTTTCTCTTTTTTATAGAGTAAAATTTACTTTTGCACGTAAATCCATTTAATAGTACTTAAATGTAACATCCATTATTATAATAAATAAATGTAATATCCATTATTAGTTACTGTCCACTTATCTAAGTGTATGCAGAAATGTTTTGACAAAAATTAATTAAGTACAATCTGAGGTGGAGGAACTTAAAAATTTATTTGCAGAGCAGTTTTCATGAGAAATGGGGGTATTTGAGAGTGATTCAATATTTTTTAATTATGTACGTATTTCCAGTTGATTTGCTTTATTTGGAAAGGGAGTTGCAAACGTACAATCCTTTTTGATTAGCAACGGCCATTTGCTATCTGAAACTAAAGAGGGCAAACAAGCACTGAATAAAAATGATAAACGAGCAACTGTTTAATTAATTTTTGTTAAAAGAAAAAGCTTCATGATTAAATATTTGAAAAGCTAATGAAATTTATATAGTTGAAAAATTGTAAATGGTAGCAAATAATATGATGAAACGTTTTCTAATTTTCATTATATTCCACTGTAAAAATTTTCTTTAAGTTTCAGAATTAAAAACGATTGATATAAATATCAGAGGTCAAATTTTGAAATAAAAATTTCGTATCATAAGATTGTTTTACTTCAGTAGTTAAAATTTGTTCTAGTAAAGGAATGAAGCAATAAACGAAATTTAAATAATTATGCTATGGAATACTGAATATCGAATTTATGCAGTTTTTAATTTTGTCGTTGGAATGCAATTGAAATAAAGTTAAATAAGAGAAAAGAATGATACATTAATAGCAAATAACATGAAATTAAAAAATGTGAGTTCTATTATAATAGTTTCGATGCTTGAAATAATGTTATCACTAATTGCGACGATTTTATCAAACTATATTAGACAAAAATAGTTTTTCTGAGATAAAAAATGCACACTAAATCACAACTATTTTTCTTGTAATCCTGGCAGTTATATTTTTGTATCTAATTAAATTACAAATATATATTAGATATCAAATACATTTAAAGGAAAAAAAAAACTACTATCGATGTAATAAAGTTATAAAAAAAGAATCAGACATCATGAAGAAGCAAATAGGAATTATTTTATAAATAAGGAAAAGTATAAGATTCTATTGATATATATATATAAATACTGAAATTTTCTTTGAGGAAAAAGAAAATATTATAAGCACTTCTTATTCTTCTCGGTCAACAAACTAAAGAAACAAAAGTCGAAGAAAGAAGGTTGTATCTAAGCTTCTCTTTTCTAAGATCAACTGAAGTTATGTTACGCAAGAATCTGGCAGCAGATTGCTTGAAAAGTCAGTGTAAAAAGTATATTTTATTTAAATATTATTCAAAAATACACATACCTAGTTTGAAAAAAATAAGTCATGGATATATAAGTAAAAAATTTGAAGGGAGTAATGAAAAAGCGTCTTTCATCAATGATTTCTTGTAAAAGTATTTTTAGTAACTTTCTGTGTCTTCTGTTCGACAGCATAGATCTTGCTTTAGTAATGTTTACTTGAAAAGTAAAAACTTTTTATTTATTATAATATTCAAGACGTAATTTGACAGTAAAGTTGAAAAAAAGTTTTTATTTTGAAAAGAATAAAAAATAATCACCATCAAAATTCTTGCACAAAGTTTCACTTTTTTACTTAGTACGAATCTCAGAATTTATCTGAGAATGTTACAGAAATATTGAATTAATTTTTAATAAGATAATACATCATTAAATTTTATTAATTAATACTTAAAAATACTAAAATTATAAAGGATTGACTGGTTTGTTTATATCAAAATTATATATCAATATAAATTTGGAGAAAAATATTTTATGAATAATGACTAACCATGAGAAATTTTTGGTCAATGATTTCCTTTACTTTATTACAAAGCTATATATATATATATATATATATATATATATATATATATATATATATATATATATATATATATATATATATATATATATATATATATATATATATTGTTCGCAATATATATATATATATATATATATATATATATATATATATATATATATATATATATTGCGAAGTCTTCAAGATATGTGAAAACATTTGATTTAATATTACCAAAGAAGTTTCAGAAATAACATCTAAAGCTGAAACTTCAATCATTTTAATCAAAAAAATCAATCATTTTGAGTATGTAGATACATCCTAAGTATTAATGTTCATGGACCAATTATACAATTACATCATACATTTATTTATTTTGTTAATAAATTTTATTTATTTTATTTTTAGTGTGCTCTATATTCATTGATGGCTCTGTTTTCTGCAAAACTATAGCACAATATAAATTTCAACAATTTATCAATCGTTGGTGTTTATTTTTAATTAAACTTTACTTCGTAAAAACCTAATTTATAAAGGTTTTGTTTGTTTGTCACTCAACGGTCATTTTTTGTATACGAGGACTAATTAGACCCATACCTACGGTTTAAAATGGATTCCAAACCACTACAAACATTCAAGGTGGTATTCGAACCCACGAATTGTTGAAACGAAGGCAAGAGCGCTAACCATTCGGCTGCCAGCTCGTCTAATTTACAAAGGAAACAGTAAGAATTTTTTTTTAGTATTAGTAATAGTCATTAACTATTAATAAAAATTTGAATAGAGCTAAGTATTAGTAAAAGGTTAGATAAAATAATGTATTAATAACATAAAAGTTAATGTGACGTCTAATAATATGTTACAAAATCACAAGCTAAAATCTACTGTCATTGTACATAATTATAAAATATTTTGTAGATAATACATAAAATAATATTATGGCACATAATATATAAAATTGTGTAGAGTTTATATAAACATATATACCCACACACCACATACATCTATATAAATGTATGTATTTTTAGTAGTGGGGATTTAAGCTCAAAATAAAATCAATTTACTTAGAATTTGCAGTATGTATCGAAACATTCTAACACCATCTTGGATCCTAATATAAATAATTTTTTAATTTCAAATTTTTTTATATTAAATTATAAAATAAGTGTGTAATCTATAATTTAATATTCACACATATATGCAATGCATGTAAAATAAAAGTTTTTTTTTAATAAAACAATAACACGTGCAACAAATTTTCTAATGGGATTAGCAATATATCTCTGAATAGAGGGTTTATACAGGAAGACCAGATAAATGATATATATATATTGCGTATGTTCATTATTATTATAAATATTGGTTTGTTCCAATATTTTCATGTTATAAAAAAGTACCATTTATACAGATGACATTTATTGTATGAATAAATCAGGTAGTCTTGATGGGAACGGAAATCGTGTCGTGAGGAGAAGAGCACGCATATATTAAATGACATCTTTCATCTTTACTAGACGCCGACATCTAAATAGTTACGTGATGCAGCGATGTCACATCATTGTGTTACGTCAAAGCTTTCGGCAAAGGTCGCCATTTAATTAGAAGGATTTTCATATTTTTGTAATAAATTTTTTATAACTATTAATATCGATAAGTTGACAAAAAGGAGATAATATTAGCCAGGTTATAAATTACTATGTACAGAATACTATGTTTTTAAGATTAATGGCTAAAATCGTCCGAAAACGTTTTAGCCCTACTTATCAATTTAGTGTTGATTTCAATTCGAACCAAAGAGGATTTTTTATTGTTAGTTTGATGATATGGAAAATTATTTCTCGTTTTATCATTATTCTTTCCTCAAGATTATTTTCGGATATTGCTTTTAAAAACTGTGTAGATGAATACTGATATTTTTATTAGTTTATAAATTCAATAATAATAATAAAAAAAAGAAAAGAAAAGAAACACGAAAATGTGCTAATTTGGCTTACTGAAACAAATTTTTGTCAAAAACATTATTGTGTTGATAAATTTGTAATTTCTTCTTTGATTTTTTTGTTCTTCTGCATTTTTTCATTTTTGGTTTTAAGTAAAATTCTCCTCTTTTGAACGAAATGTAAATAAATTAAGAACAACTACTTTTAGGCATATAAAAATAAACATACGTTTGTTTTAATTTATTTTTTGTGTGTTTAAGAGTTTTCTCAGCTTATTGTCTCTTGAAATACTTGTAAATGATAATGATTATCTGCAAAAATTCGTGTGGCATAAACATAAGCGGATTATATGACACGATAATGAAGCAAAAGCTCAGAAACGCACATAGTACAGTTATAGAATATTTTTGCTTACAAACGTTAATTATTTGAAATTATTAAGCATATAATTTCAATTTTAGGAAAATTTTTAAATTTTGAGTTGAATAAAGTGATTCTAAAGCAAAATAATAACTACTTTTCATTATCATCTTTGTCACTCACTTGCAGGATGTAATTATTTTTATATTATCTCCCCCTCCAGACCAAAGTCAAAATTGATGGGGTAATCCTCTGGTGGTGCCATCTATTGAAGGAGTCTTAGAACAAACTTGTACTTTCACATAGTTGGGTCTTTTATAAAACGAAAGACGCAGCTTTCTGACTGAATTTCGTCCCCATCGGCTAACGAACTTGACTTATCCAAGTGTCTTAAGTAACAAATACAGCATCTTTACATATTTTCTTAAAACTTACCTGTTTATTTTATAACTAAAAGATTCTTAAGAATGTTAAAATTAGTTTTGAAATGATAGTAAACTGCAGAAAAATAACTAGTCATTTTTAAACAAGTAGTATTATATCATATTTCTTCATTTTTAATTTTCTAACAGGACTTTTGCAAATCTGTAGAATATTAAGTTTATTTTCAATTTCAACAACAAAGTAGTTAAAGGAAATAAATCACATGGCATTATTAAAAAAAACTGTATAGCTTTAACAATATTAAGAATTCAACTAAATAAATCTACATATTTTTTTTAATCTTCCATTCAACATTTAATCGCTTATGTAAAATTGATACCTCATAAATGAACTTATTAATCAAAAGTTTTCAATTTTGACGAAAGGAAAAAAAAAAAAAAATTGTGATTATTGAAAATTCTGAAAAATCGTAATAGTTGAAAATTAAATATCGAATTACTATAAACAGCTCAGCAGAAAGGCGAATTCTCTGACTCTTTGTTACAAGTCAAAGCACTAACCATTCAATTATCAGCTGCGATACCATCCTGCAGGACGTAAATCTCTATAACTATTGTAAATTACAATAACTATTTACGTCATATGATTGCAAAATAATGACTTGTTTTTATTATTATTTTATTTAAAATGCAATAATATGAATTTAACATATTACACTACATTCGTTATTGGTTATTGTTGTATAGAGAGAATTTTTGATAGTGTGAAGAGGAAATACAGAAAAATACTAAAAAAAAAAAAAAAAAAAAAAAAAAAGTACGAATGCATTGGTGTTTAAAATTAGGCGCTTTTCATGAAATTTTGTGATATGACTCAACGAATTATAAAACTATAAATTTTTGAAACAAAAATATTTATGTGTCAAATATGTGTAAACGTATGTTGGTGAAACCGGTATAGAAACACTCACATAGAAGCTTTATGAGCGAACATGGTAGAATCCATTTTTCCTTTAGTTCGCAAACCCTGCCTAATTTCTTGTTATTTTTTAAATTGATTAAATTGAAATTAATATAATAAAATTGAGGAACCATTAACGTTCAGATGATGGATAGAGGGACCAAAACAAGAGGGATAAACGATCCTTCTCAAGTCTACATTTTTTGAGAATTCAATGCTATGCTTGTGTCGTTTTCACGTTACGAATACAATTTTTAAATGCACGATCGTTTTTAGACAAAAAATTTTGTAATATCATTCTAGAGTTGCAATGAGCATAAAAATTACGGCCTATGAAGACAGATAATTTTCATTATAAAGGAAGTAACAAGTAAGTTACTTTTCTAATAATTTCTACGCCACCACAAAAGAACCGAGTTTCACAAGATATTGTTTTCTGTCGCTTGGTTTGGAATGAAAGCTAGTTTGTAGGAATAACTGTTATTAACTGTTACTCGCTCACTTAACTATTATAACTGTTGTTCGCTCATTAAACTATTATAGCTGTTACTCACTTATTTAACTATTATAACTGTTACTCACTCATTTAAATATTATAATTGTTACTCACTCATTTAACTATAATAACCGTAAATCGCTCACTTAATTATAACTGTTACTCGTTCATTTAAATATTATAACTGTTACTCGCTCATTTAAATATTATAACTATTACTCGCTCATTTAAATATTATAACTGTTACTCGCTCATTTAAATATTATAACTGTTACTCGCTCATTTAAATATTATAACTGTTACTCGCTCATTTAAATATTATAACTGTTACTCGCTCATTTAAATATTATAACTTAACATTACTCGCTCATTTAAATATTATAACTGTTACTCGCTCATTTAAATATTATAACTGTTACTCGCTCATTTAAATATTATAACTGTTACTCGCTCATTTAAATATTATAACTGTTACTCGCTCATTTAAATATTATAACTGTTACTCGCTCATAATAATAATTAACATATTAATAACTCGTTCATTTCTGCATACAGCAGAGTTCGTTATTCCTGGTGCAGAAAATAGGGAAACTGGAACGTGGATGAGAGGGTAACCGTTATTTTCTCTGATGAGTTCCAGTTCAATTCAATCACTGATTTTCGCTGTTGAGGAACAGCGGACTTCCATATAGAGAGAATCAAAGATCTTTTATCAGTCTTCTAATTTCCAGACAAATGATCATTAAGGCAAAGCAGGTTTTACGATTTTGTCATATACTGTGATAAATAGAAGAGCGCACCTTCATATCTTTTGATAATATGCAGTGTGGCAAGTATTAGGTGAAAGGATGAGATTTTGGAGACCATTGTCCACTGGATCTGATATTTTAATTAAAGAGAATATGAAGAGCCTTAGAGATAATTTTGTTGGATTTTTTTTTATGCAAAGTGAAAAAAATATATATTTCATCTGCAAATAAAACTCTAAAACACAACTTTGAGGGGCTGGTTTGATACAGTAAGAAAAACAGCAACGTTTCATAAACTTTGTCAAAATGCATTTAGAATTTGAAACAATGCTGCTGAATTATTAGGAATAATTACAACAAACATTTATATTTCTTATTTTCAGTTTGAAATCATTGTGCGAGGTTAGTATATCAGTCAGAAGGAATTCTACTCCATATATTAACCCATTATTTCATTTGAGTCTGTAACCTTATTTTCATATAGTTCGAATTTTATGCATAATATGTAAAGCCCGGCAATATTATAACTGTTAAAAGATTATTTTTCTTTTTTATATTAACCAATATTCAATTTTTTTTTATTAAAGTTCGCCAATTCTACTCGGGTTTGATTCCAGCCACTGTTGTTCTGCAGGAAATGGATGCTGGATTTCTTTGTGTGTGCGGCGGTTGGCGTATGTACTCGGGTGTGGAGTTTTCTCGGTTTCCTCCTTTGAAACTCATGAATACGGCCCACTATTTATGAAAAACTTTCCCGTAAAGCAATATACTATTTATAAAAATAGTTGGATTTTAAAAGACCTTATAACGTTTTTCGGCTGTGAGGCTGCCCACTACGTCGTGTCAAATTGACATGTCCCTATTTTTCAGAGCAAGACATCTCGATCTTAGCTATTGTTGAGCAACGATAAATGCTCTTCAGTTTTTCTCTGTTACTCATTCAGGAAAGAATACTTAAAAATCTGATGGTTTTTCCCAGGCGACACATAGAAAATCCTTTCATAGACATGGATGCGTGGGAGATTCTACTCATGAAAACACTCCCAGGAAGACAAAACGAATGGATGTGGGTCGTATAAAATTTTTAACAATATTACGATATTTCATATGCTTTGTTACAGCATCATTTGTCTTTAAATACCTGTGTACAGATTCCACGTCTACAGGCATGCGAATTATTGTTTGTATATTTATAGAAGTGACAGATAAATTAAATTTTATTGCATGAACTCTATGAATAATGGCATCATTCAGATTTTAAGTCAGTGTAAAAGGCTATTATGGGATCTTTAGGCCGAGAGTTCTTAAGAGCATTTACATATATTTGTAATAGATTCTTTACTGAGTCTGTCATTTTATTTAGGAATTATAAGCTTTCATTTCTATTATTAAACACGCGATTAAAAAATTGTTAATGTTTTAACTAACAACAAGTGAAAATGAAAATTTATAAAGGTTACAAATATGAGAGATACTGCTGCAAATAATTGCAGTCCTAGGTTCTTTAGAACAGAAGTGCGTCGGTGTCCTTTCTAGCCGCTGTTGAAAAACGTTACGTTTGTTTTCTGCATGTATCTGTTTGGGTGGGTGCAAGGAAATTTTCCAACCTATTTTAATTTTAAGAGGTAAGTATGGCGATCTGCCTTTGAAAATTATATTTAATTCAGCTTAGTGAATGTTAATTTTTGTATCACTTAAAAAATAGTCTATGTTTCATTTTGAGATTTCGATTTACAATTAGTCAAAAGCATAATTAATGTTGACTTGAAACCACTGTAATTGCTTATCCCTCGTTGCATATCGTTTCGGAACTCTGCCCGCTTTAAGAACGGAGGTATATATATTTCTTTCCCTCATTTTAAGTTGTAATCTATATATGATGGAAGTAGAAAAAAATATATGCATAACATCAGATCACCCTCATTTCCACAATTTATAGAGTGATTTTTTAAGAGAAACAATATTTACTATTTTTTAAAAATATTTTTAATATTTTTAAAAATAATATAATTTTGACCGTTACAGGGAATGTATTTACACTTTTTCTTTAATGAACCAGTAATTGGAAATAAGTTGGAATTCAGATGAAAGGAATTTGACTTTAATATTTAATAATTCGTAACAAAGTTTCAAGCATACCACAAGTCATTCGATTTATTCCAAGTTGCCTGAAATAAATAGTAAATATTGTTAAACATTAGTAAATATCATTACTTTTTTTCAAATCGAAAATTGTTCCGAAAGCTGAGGCTCCGATTCGCGAAAACTATAGGGAGCTTAATCCGTTTACCTTATTATATATATATATATATATATATATATATATATATATATATATATATATATATATATATATATATATATATATATATATATATATATATATATATAATTATGTTAATCATACTTATTTTTGAAATAAATGGTAAAATATAAGTGATATTCTGGTTTGCTTTTTTTAATTTTCAAACCCAGTGGCTTAGTGGCAGCGTTTCACGCTCCCAAAATACAGGTCCGAGGTTCGATCCTCGGGCTGAGCAAGGTCAACTCAACCTTTCATCCCTTCATTGGGCCGATAAACTGAGCTCCAAGTATGCTTGGGAACTAAACACTGGGGGTTTCACGTTAGGCTGACCACTTAACTAAGACAAATGCTTCTCACCCCGTGATCCTCGGTCATGAAAAGAGTTATGGGTACTATAGGCATTGGCCCACATGGGCTGTCATGCAACGGAATTTAGTCTAGTTTATTTAATTTACACGGAATATATTAACTCTTAAGCCACCATCACTGCTCTTCCAATACTTCTTTGCACTGTCCTTATCCTGAGAAAGTGCGGTACAATTATTTAAATGTTAAAAATCATTGGTTAGTTAGATTAACACAAAACACAGTTTCCAGAATCAACTGCTCTAATTCTATTGAGATGGTCTTGCAAGCAGTCGTGTAAAGTCAGTCCTCTAAATAGAACCACCGCAGTCTTTCTCGGAAAAGTGACAACAGATCTCCCCTCCTCAGAATCTTCCATCTCTTATCTCTTAGGCGTTGAATCATAACCCTGTTTAAAGGTTTTTCTAAGAGTTAGATTTATAAACAATTTAGTAGTGCAAACGGAGAGAGTATGATTTATACGCGCTTTGTTCAATCACAGTTCCCTTTCTAGCAAGTGCATCAGCGTTTTCATTGCCCATAATTGGAAAAGGAGAACAAATTCATTGAAATGGAATTCTTTGTGCTAGTGCCTTAAGCAAGGGCTCACATTCTAAAATTCTTTGAGGTATAGTTTGATTAGTATGTAATGGCTTACTTGTGTGTGAATTATTTAGTAAAATAGTTTTAGATAATACAAATTATACAGCAAAATTACAGAAACCGAATACATTGTTTTATTTTTTACTTATGATATTCTTATAATTAAACAAGGATTAACAAGAAAAACTTAAAAAAAATTCTTTTTAATCAGAAATAACCTATTATTAAAGCAGTATTTTACCAGATAAATAGAGAATTGTTTTTATACACAAATAATTTTATTTAATTATTTATTTCTACATAGAATTATATTTTTTACATCGAAAAAGCATAAATAACAGAATAATTAACACTTTTTACATGAGTCATTGATTTTTTAAAATTTATTCACTAATAATGAATCTGAAATTGTATAATCTCTTTGCAATACCGATTAATTCCATAAAAGAAGTAGTTGCGAAAAAATGATAAAAAAGCATATCTTTTTAAAATTTTAATATTATTTACATATCGCTTTTTGTTGTTAATTCTTATTATAATGGAGAAATTTGTTCTGAAAGTATATAGTTATATATTATTTACAATTTTGTGGAACTAAAATTTAATAAAATTAAGAAATTTGAATTGGCAAGTCGATTTGGCAAGTGAACAATTCATATTATGGTATTGTTTACGTTGCTATCACATTGGTTTTAGTTACCATACTGCAATGTCTATAAAAAAGTGTAATTATTTATTATAAATTTATGTAATGCTTTTTTAAATAGAGATATTTAATAGCTAAAAGTTTTCTACATATTATTGGAATTAATTCTTTTGGATCTGAGTTTTTTCAAAACATTTTTGCATACAAAATTTTACTAAATAAAGAAAAGAAGTAACAAATATATTCATTAATATCATATCTATTTGCATTTAATTATTATTTCCCCGTTATTTATTTAAAATTTAAAAATAAGTCAAAATGAATTCCTTATTGATTATCATTCTACTATAGAATAAAAATTTGAAAAACTTTTATTATTAGACAATATCTGTTTCACTTGTCATAGAATATTTTTTCTGAATTTCCGTCATTATTAATAAAATCTAATTCCTTTGAAGACATTCATAATTTTTGTATTAATATTTTATTAAGACTTCTCTTTATTTAGAAACAAAAGGTGCCATATATTTCATTAGTAAAACAATATATATATCTATATCTATATCTATATATATATATATATATATATATATATTATATATATATATGTATCTATCTATCTATCTATATATATATATATAATTATATAATATTTATATACACTTTGATTATTGAAGAAAATGAATTAAATTATCCTATACCAATGTATTTTATTTATATTTGCATTAATTTTTTTTATTCCATACACTAACTGGGCACATCAACTCATTTAATTTATATTCTTTTACGGAAAATTTATTTTTTATTTAAGATAATTTTTTATAAAATTATAAAATAAATTTCTTAGTGTTAGTTTGAGTTCAGTAGCATATTTTAGAAAACTATTAACTTGAAATGATAGAGGGTAAGAGCCTTATTGAAAAAAATTCGAACTGCAAACGAATCTATTCGCCTAGTGAACTAAGATGCAAACGATCGATTTGGACATTCGAATCCCCATCGCATTCTAGCATTTCCCTTTTCCCTATGATTCCCTGGCGTTGAACGACCTGCCCCGTTTACCTGTTGGATAACTGCGGCCGACATGGATCCACTTGGCATGAAAGTTGGCGAAGGTTTCTCGGACAATACGTGCCAATTCACTGGCAACCAGACGTTGCGATGCATCATGAAGAGCGCCTGAGTCTTGGGCTTTTAAAACGCGACTGGAAGGTTAGAACACGGCTGTGGGGAGAAAAATTCCTCTCTTCTATTCGAAAGAATTCTTCGATTCTCCCTCCAAGTTTATAAGCAGCCAACATCTAAAAAAACTCTTGATTGGCTCTTGCGACTCTTTTTACGGAAGAGACATCTCCGTGATTAGCACGAAAAGAGGATCGTTTTTTTTTTTTTTTTTAAATATTTTATTTCGTTCCGCGGGGGAGAGACAACGAGAAGTTGAATCTAAATAAGAGAAAGAGCGTGTGATTTTTATATCGGTGAGGTGTCATAAACCTTGTGATCATGGCAGGGGCACAGTCTGGTGTTCACGTTGTGCAGCTGAAGCCCGTAGTGGTCCCGCAAGCCATGCAAGAGGGGAACAAATTTGTGAAATGGGAAGATGTGAGTTATTCTATCATTTCTTACATTTGGCAGTGACTGGATGCCAGACAGTACAAGTCAACTTCACATTTTGTTGACTTAAAATATAAAAGCACGTGTCAAAATACTCAATAAATTCATAAACAATGTGCTTAAAGCAATCACACTTTTTTATGTGTATGTTTATATATCTTAAATTCTGGTTCCAAAATACACAGACTTGCACTGATTGGCATCCGAAATGTCTCACTGAAAAATATGACTACATGTGTGTGCATTTCATGCAATAAAATATTTATGAAAGAATATTATTTATAATAAATTTTTTTTTACATAAAATGTTGATAATTATGATTTTTTTTAAAAAAAATATACTATAATATAAATGCTTACAATTTAGTTTCATATTTTTTGCCACTAATTTTGAATGATTTACCGATTGATAAAATGTTGATTATGTAAAAAATTTTTTTTTTAATTTCCTTAAAGATGTCATCTAATGGATTAAAAGGAAAATTTTATTCTGTTTTATTTTGTTGATTAATTTTTATGTTATAAAATTTAAATGGATATTATAATTAAAAAAATTATATATATATATATATTACAATGAATCCTACAGTAATATTTAATTTAATGACATTTGTTTAATTTAACTATTATCACAATGCATAATGGAACAAATGAGAAACGCATAGTAATATTTGTTTTCATTGGATTATGTTAATGAACTCAATTTTGAATCTTTTAATTTTGAACTATTTTGATTTTACTAGTTACGATTTTACCACAATATGTTTATATTTTATTTTTTTCTTTACTATATACACCAGAAATTTACTATATAAAATGTATCATAAATTTATTATAGTTATGATAAAATAATTTTTAACTTAAAGCATAGATTATGATTACTATAAAATAAGTTTTAATTACGTCCCTACACCAAATTATTAGACACTTGTTACAATAGTTACACTCTAATTACAATATGTTTGTACTTTTGTTATTACTTTACTATATAAACCTCAAATTTATTATATAAAACAGATTACAAACTTATTATTGTTAGAAAACAATTTTTAAACTTTGAATTTTTCTTTTTAAATTCATGTTTAAATATGCTTGAAATAATAAGATAAAATAGTTCAAAAGTACAATTTTACTAATTACTTTCAGACAATGTTTTTGAGTAAATATTAATATTATTTTTTAAAGAAATTTTAAAAATATTTTCAAAAATGTATATTTACGCAATTTAAATGAAATGTAAAGATTAAAGTTATACTAATTGATAGAAGATGAATTTTTAGCATAAAATTTTTGTTATTTTTATTATATTAAAAAAAATATAAAAGACTATTTTCTTTTCTTATTTGGTGCAGAGTTTTAAAAATATAAATTTTTCATGACCTATGACATCTAAAATATTATAAATTTTTTAAATAAAATTTTATTTAAAATAATGATAATATTTAAGATGTCATAGGTCATGTAAAACTTATGTTTTACTTAAAATATAAAAAACGACTTACACTTTTACTGAAAAAAATGATAATATTTAAGATTAAGATTACAATGTTTTGTAATATTATACCAAAATTTCATTTCTATTATTGTTTAAAAAGAGTAGATCTTATTGAAATCAATAAATTTATAAATATTCCTCTTCAATTTTCTTCAACAAAATTTGTATATAGTTTATTTATAATTAAAAAGTCTTAAAAATGAATAATTTCTTGTTTCTGTATTTTAGTGCTATGTTTATTAATAAAGGTTAATGAATTTTATCATTTAAAAAATTGATTTATTTTAAATAACGTAAAAGTAAGTGAATCCAGTATTTATTTTTACAATCTTTTCTCAATTAAATTACATATTTTCTGAAATAATTATTAAAATATATCATGTTTAGTTAATCGTGTATAGTAATTTAAATCGTTAAAAATTTAGAAAATAAAAATTTATTCCTTTCTCCTTATGATTATCTTAAACGCTGAATATTTTTGGCTTTTCCAAATCAATTTGCTGAAATGTTTCGAATACAAATTACTGTTTTTATTTTTAAATTCAATTTCTTTATCGAACTATCAAAATGATAGTGTAATCGTAATCTTTTTTGAATGCATATTGTTATTCTATTATGAAACAACATTATCTTTATCAAAAATTTTAACAGATTTTATCAAAATCGCTATCGTTGTTCTGTTTTTGAAGTGTGTGTGTGAAAACATTCGTTATCAGTTCGATTTGTTCAAACTCATGTGAAACATATGAACTTTGCAAACTTATTTCAGTTAATAGTATATATTTAAGAATAGCTTATATTATATATAGCTTAGATACATGCATTAATGTAATAGGCTAAATATACATTCCAGTTATCAAATAAGAACAGTATTAATTTATTAATTTTAATAAAAGTTGATATTACTTTTGTGGTATTTTTTCATATTTGATATTGTGAAAACTTTAGCTACGGTTGCTCTCTTCAGAGTTGAAGGTTTCATGTTTGATCCTAGCTTCTATTGAACAATGGGAGATGTGTTCGTTACAACTGCCTACAACTATTAGGGTGTCCATATTATGACGTCACATTTTATTTAGAAAGAAGTATCTTATTGATGTAATCATAAAACAAATTAGATTTTATTAAATATTTCATAACTTATATTTAAATTAATAAGCGTTGTTAAAATTTAGTGAAAGCAATGAATTAAAATTTAATACTTGTTCCCGTAAAAATTAAGGAAAAAAAATCTAATTTTTTCAGTTAATAATTTTTTTCTCAAAACTATATTTAGCCATTAAGTTCTGTATAGATATTGGATAATGTCTGTCGATTAAATATTACCCATAAATCTGAGTCAAAATGAAAATATTAAAATTATATTATTACAAAAAATTACTGGGCAAAATATAACGGAAATTTATTTTACCTAGTTTTATAATTTTTGAACATTTATTTTAAATTATATTTTATAGTAAATTTGACTTAAAAATTTTATATAATTTAGTTTACAGTAAAAATTATGATGTATGTTTTATTATTTTTTGTAATCAAATACTATTAATTCATTTGTGTATCATTTTAATGATACATGCAAGTAATTTTAATATAGATAACATTATCTAAATTGACAATGTTATCTATATTAAAATTCGATTCTATTCGATTCTAAATTGAATCGAATATAGTTGAAATGTTACTTACAAATTTTCAAAGATGAACAGTATTTTTTGAATTAAAATTGATAATAATACTGCTTAAGTTTTATCATAACTTTTTAAATCTAAGTAAATAAGTATTATATAATCAGATTATTTACAAATATTTATCCCTAAAGAAATTATTTTTCATTGACAAAATAGTTAGATATATACTACATGTTGTTAATTGAAAAATTGATTATATAATTAATGATAAAAATTCTTCAGATTTATCTATTTCCTAATTATGAACTCAATTTTACATGTTTATAAATACAAAATAATTATTCTGAAATAATCAAAATATTCATTATATTATATCCTGTTGACAATTGTGCTTAACAGGATATTTCTGTTTATTGAAGATTTGCTTATATACTTCACAGACTAAACTGATGTTTCACGGCATAATATTTCACAAAAAGAAATTAACAACACAACCGAAACACTCTTCTCAATTTCAAAATTTTATCTACTAACAATTGCGTAACGGTCTTTCGCTATTAATTTTAATTAACGTTGTAGGCAAATAAAGGGGCTTTAGAATTTACTAGGAAATTAGTTTGTTATTTCTTGCAGACTAAATATTTTTCCTGAGATACAGTTTTAAACAGGATGTACTTTTGTACTTTTTATGAGCCCCGCAAAAATCAATAAACTATCTAAAGTTAATTATTAATTATGAAAATTTTCCATTAAACTAATTTTTAGAGCCTCAACAAAATATCTTCATATATATATATATATATATATATATATATATATATATATATATATATATATATATATATATATATATATATATATACATATATACACATGTGTACATGTATATATATATATTCATACATACATGCATATATATATATATATATATTATGCATACAATTATAGTTATGATTAATTACATGCCCACGACAAATTAAGATATACTTGCTTGAAAGTATGTTAGTTAGAATTAATTCTTTCCAAAAATAATGTAAAACTTTTGGTAATCAAATTATATATATATATATATATATATATATATTAAAATCTTACTTTTTGTTGATGTTTAAATTGCATTATAAACTTTATATTTTATTTTTGTTTTAACAGCTTAAAATTGAATGCGCATCAATGCATAAGAACCTCAATTAAATTTTTTACGCGATTTAATGTTTTATTAAAACTAAAATTTATTGTTTTTTACAGATTGTTAAAAATGATACAAAACTAATGTGCAATACTAAATAGTGATCTTTCTCAGCAAATTTATTTAAAATGTGCTGAAATTTTACATCAACGATTATTTGATTAGAAAATAAATGCAAACTTTTCATTTAGTGTGTGTTAAGTAAATTAACAATGAAAAAGTAAATTAATGTGTGAAGTAAAGAAACAATGAATTCAGTACATTACATAGTGACGTCATACAAAATTATGAATGAGAAATGTTTTAATTACTATTAAGCTAAAATACATTGAATTAAATTTTATAGAATTTGATCGATAATACAAAATATGATAATAATCAATATTTTGTATTATCGAATGATACATTTTGCTTAATTGCTATTACATAAAATAATAATTTCACAAAATTATCTAAAAATACGTAACCGTGTTTAACTGAAAACGTTTTTTTTTGTCATCGTGTCAATATTTAGTTCCTTCATTCTTTTCCAACTTACAAAAATCTGAACATGTTTGATTAATTGAAACATTTGAGTATTTCCTGTTTGTGAAAAATGTAAAAACTAGATTAGGATTTTAATTGAAGATTTTCTAGGTGGAATATATAAAATGCTTTTGAATGCGATTGCTCTTTTACTCATCATAATAATTCAATACTTTTCTTTTGAAAATAATTTTTTGGTATCAAAGGCTTTAAAATTCCCTGAAAGGAAACTGTTATAATTTATTTCACAAAATAGATTCATTAAATTTCATGGAATATTTTTTATTGATAAGATTTTTAAGCATTAAATTTTGTTCAAAAATTTAAAATAATTGAATAATTGGATAATAGTTATTAAAACTTAAAAGTAGAACTTAAGTATACAATAAATTATTACGGCTTTGTCATTGCAATCATTTTACGAGATTTTATAAATTCAAAGCTTTTGTTATGTTTTGGAAATGTCTCAACTCTTCACATAACTCAATGTCATTGTTATATGATTTTACTTATTGCTTAAGAATTCGTATTCTACATGTAGGAAAACTATCCATAAATTTTAACCTTTGCTTATGGAATTTTATGATAGCAAAATGGAAGATAATTTTGAAATATCTTAACTATATTATTTACTTTATACTTCCAAGAACATACTATCTTGACAACTTTCGCTTATGTAAAGTAATATTCCGATATTTTAATTTAGAAAAATTATAATTTATTTAAAAGTGATATATTTCTTTTTTCTTTTTATGTTGATTAAATATTTTAAGATGAAAGTTCTTAAAGATAATGACCATTCCATTGTTATAACCAAGAATATTGTTCATAAATTAAAATATTTATTCCATGACTGTTTTTTTTTTGTAAAAAATATTACAGTTTTAATATTTAAATGATTATATTAATTTTATACTTTTCAAATTTGTTTAAGCCATTACACATTAGACAAATTTCCCATATGCGTATCTTTCATCTTAAGCAATCATCATTTTATGAAATCATTTTCAAATTTATTTATTATATTAATAAAATATAGAAGTGTCAAATTAGCTAGAAATTTTTAAACAATTTTTGATATGATACTTAAATAATATGATTATATTTTTTTTGCTTCTAAAAATACAAACATTTATGCAAATAGTTATCAATTAATATTGGCAAAAATGATAACAATTGATATCTTTTAAAATTTTGAAATTTAAAAGAAATTTCGAGAGAAATTATTTTCAATAAATGTTTGACTATTCTTAAATTTAATTATAAAATGAACAATATAATTAAAAAGATAAAAATAATTTAAAATAAAATTTTATTTTAATAATTTAAGAAAGCTATCAGTTACTTATTGATTAAAAATTCTTATATATAAATTGTATGAATTATATTAATCCCGGAACTATATTTTTTATTATAAATTTAAGTTTATATTAAAATTAATAGTGTAATAAACACAATTTATTACTATAAAAATATTATAAATTTTTTTAACGATTATTATTTCCATTTTTAAGCATAAATATTTTTATTACTTATTCTCATAAATTTAAAGTTATTTCATGTGATCCGCTTTCATGAATTAGTTTATAAATTTGATGACCAATTTTTTTGTTAAACAAAAATTTCTTTTCGAGTTCAGCTTTTTGTTATTTAAGCACGGCATTTATTGAATATCTTGTGTCCCAGGATTTTTAAAGATATCGAAAATTAAATTTCCTTTACTGAGTTTAGAATATATTTATTTAATGATTATATCAAGATAAATTCGATCAAAATTTGTTTTGGATATATGATAGTTTCGCATAGTGAAATATTTTACAATTTTTGTTTGGGCAGTATTTAAAAATAATTATATGTCATTTTTTGTTTTTAAAATAAACAAGTGAATTACTTCACTTTATTTAAATAGTTTATGATCAATTATATATAGCTGTATAACTGTAGTATATAAATATTAACTTATATTATATTGTGTATTACATAGTGAGGAATATTAGCTTGTATACAAAGTGAAATAATTTACAATTTTTGTTTGGAAAGGATTTAAAAATAATTGTTGATAATTTTTTTATTTTAAAACCAACGAATGAGTTATTTCGTTTAATGTAATAATTTATAGTCAGTTATATAGCTCTAACTATATTATAAGTTTTAGCTTGTATTAAATGAAATAAGTACAGTTTAATTTGTATTATACTATGATAAAAAGTAAGTATAAATTGTAAATAAATAAAAAAGTATTTTTTAAAATAAGCTAATTGTGTTGAAATTAGCTCACAATGCTAAAATTTTTAAGGAAATTCTTTTCATTTATTCTTCTTATGTGAATAATATTATGACAAACATTACTTATTTATTTTAGTTAGAATTGTATGATAAATATAAATATAAATCAAACCAAATATGAATAAAAAATAAATTCAAAATACATTTGACTGACAATACTAAGCTATTTAAAAATATATTAAATAACCATATATGGTAGAAAAATTAGTTAGAAATAAGTATTAATTGCTTTATACTACATTATATTGTACTTTATATTGATACATTAGTAAGTATTTAAAAGATATTTTAATTTGAAATATATTATTACAAATTACACAATAATGTATTAATTTTTATAAAATTCTTTACAGGCAACATTGAACAGCTTTCATAACATTCAGTTTTACAAAATGATGTTAATTTGATAGGATGTGTTTGATTGCATTATACTACTGTCATACAATTTAGCTTCTACAAAATATAATTTTTCTGCAAACTTACACTGTTTCAGTTCAATGATGAATATGGATGTGATCAGATTCATTATTTTACTTATACAAACTTTACATTAATTGAAAACATAAATTTTCAGATTCAGACGTAGAAGTTAGGAACCATTAAATGTTTAAACCTCTCCATCTCTAAGATGAATATATTCTTCTTCTGCTGGATCTGGGAGACTTAAGCTATCGACTATCTACTCGAATGCTTAACTGCAACTGTAGTCCAGCTAAAGCAATTATGAAATAATGAGATTATGATATTCGTACGTAAAACAAACAGTTATGAGGAACATTTGAAAGCTATAATTTCTTAATTTAACTCTCGCTTATTTTGAGACAGAATTAGATGTGACATGAGTAAATTTTCTGAATTGATTACAAGTTCACTTTTTGTGCTACTTTATATACTTTCGATTTCTTAATTTATTTGGCTTCATTCAAAACACAGGACAGTTATTTCACTTCTATTATTCATTCATAAAATATTTAGTTTTATGATCTGGTCTATTTACATTGCTCTATATATTTTCATTCGATGAATAAATTGTCCATCTATTCTGCAACAATGACTAACGACAAGTTAGTTTAAATATGCCTTAGAAAATTTTGAACAAATATTCGTAGGTTACACAAATCAGTGATGACGATACGAACTCTTTGTCAAAGTCAAAGTTATAAAGGTTTTTTTGAGTTATTAACATGACTTATTTTGACTTCTAAGAGAATTAAATTAATTTGAAACTCAATAGACTGTTAACAATTAGGAAATATATGCTCTTTTCATAATATTTAATAGATATCATTAAAATATGTGTCTACTAACAAATATTTATGCTGTAAAACTTTAAACTTTAATAAATAAAAGAAGCAAATAGTAGAGAAGATAGTTTTAAAATGTTTGGGGGAAATTAAGGATTTGAACTAGTTTCATATTCGGATACTTGAAAACGATTAATAATATTCCAGGATTTTGTGTATAATCAAAATAAATAATATATTTTAAATCAATATAAATAATGTAAGACCTTTGATTTTTTAAAATTTATTCAATGGAAATTGAATTATGATCATGAACATTGAAATGATGTTAATTTCGATCTTTTGCAGTAATCATCCGATAAAAAAAATACATTATTGATGTTACCTGAAGAAAAGGACCTTTAGAATAAAATATTTTCTTTTACCACTTTGCCTTTTATTTTTAAAAAATTCTAAATAGTGTAATAATTTTGATTTTAATTAATTGATAATAAAAGTTTGATGATTTTGTTTTCAGTTTCAGTCTCAAACTTTAACATCTCAAACAAACTACTTTATAAACATAGATTTTTATACAATAAAAATAATTCTTAAGTAAAAAATTATTTCTTAGTTATAACAATGAAATAAGTATTTTTTCTATCTTAGAATAATATCGACTGTGTATATATATAAAACTATATAGCTATAAATTAGATTATTTGAGAATTGTGAAAGGAGTGTAAGACTTAAATTATTTTGATTTATACATATATTGAAGAGTAGTATTAAACTTGCCCTAACTTTAATAATATAATTTTAATGATTATATAAACATTTTGAGCTATATTTAATTGTATATTAATAATTTACTTAAGATAAGTAATTTAATGTATTTTTTCAAAAATATGTCTAATGAGGAAGAAACAAAATCAATTTTTTTACATCATAAATTGAATAAATCTACTTAGCATATCTTCTAATTCTGCTGTTATATTATCGTATTTTTCTAATGTTGTTATAATTGCAGTAAAAAAATATTTTAAAGAGGAGTTTAACCCATATTGGAGTGCGCTGAGTATAATGCTTTTTCCTTTTATCAATTTGTTTCCGCAGCTGGAAAAACAGAGCTGGGGACGTTTATTAAACAATGCTGAGGAAATGTACGACATCAGTTTACAGCAATAAATTCATGTAAAGAAAATGAAAGTTTTTGTCTGAATGATTGCTTAAGATTGCTAGTTTTTAAGATTTGAACACTTAAGAAACAAAGAGATAAATTTAGACACATATTAAAGACAAAATATTGTAGTCTATACAAGCTTAGTTTTTCTTAAAAAGGCTAATGCATGAAATAAAAAATTCCTTTGATAAAAATCTTTATTCTGTCTTATAATTTAAAGCGGTTACTTTATTCTGCACTTTAGCTTTCAATTAATTTAATAAAGTCAGATTAGACTGAATGATAGCATATTAGCGTAAATATATAAGAGTCTATTGTTTTGGCTTGTTTTGTTTTTTTTAAAAAAAAACGACGGGAAAACTTTTAAATTCTATATTGATCATAACAAAATTTACAGGAGTATTTTAACACTTAAACATTTTTCTTTAATTTGCGTATCACAGGATTTCATTAATTAGAGTATTATATAGAATTATTCAGCCCAATGTCATTCGCATTTGATAGCATTGCTTTCAATTTGTCAGTTTTAATATGTATGTAACGAATTTAAAATGTAAGCAGTGTTGCTTAGGTTATTTATTAAAATTCGTTCGATTTATAATAATATTGCATTTTATAAACAATGTTTGCTAACCTTGTAAAAGTTATATTTGTTAGCATATCATTTATATCTAGAATTCCTGGAAAATTGATATTTTTTCTTTTATTTTTTTACTTACTATTTCTTTCGATTATTTAATTCTTTCCTATTCATATTAGTTAGTAAATTTTTATAAATCTTTTATTTGAAAAATGAATGATTGATTAGTTTACATTTATTAAGCTAGTTTACAAATTATAATTAAATTAGTTTACATTTAATATGGTAATAGTGAAGCAAATGTTTATATAGTTGGGTTTATGTTATGAACGATCTATTTGATTACATAATTATTCTTCTATTCTTGAATATTAATGAAGAGTTGCATAAAATTTTTAAATATTTTAAGTATTTCCGTAATACAATATACATAATCTCCTTTTATGTGAAAATATCAAGTTTTTAACATCATTTTTTAAAAATTTGAGATATTAAACTCAAATTTCATTGAAATTTTGATGCAGCTGGTCATTTAAAATAATGAGGAGTTAGTTGAAGAAATATTTTTTGATTTATTTTCTTATAAACTATATGGGGCATAAATGATTAAACTTGTTAGAAAAAACACTGCAAGGAAGGAAACGTTAATAGTTAAAAAATATGTCTCTGTTATTCTCTTGTAATCAAAAAATCTTGAAAAGATAAAATCGAATATTCTAATAAAATATGATACACATCGTTAGATAAGATTATATTCAACAAAAAAAGTATCTTGAAAGATAAGATTATATTCAACAAAAGTATCTTTTCTTGTTAGTAGTAAAAATTTAATATTTGATTATCCTAATTTGTTGATGCGCATTACTTGTTTTAATGGATTAAAATTTAATGTTATTTTTGACTTATGTTTTGGTTATTTTAACAGACTTGTTAGTAATTTGATTTAATCATAAGTAAATGTTTCATATTTTCAGTGTTATGCGTTTTTTACTTACAATAGAATAATAAAATAACAAAATAGACTTTCATATAATTTTTTAAAGAGCGAAATGTTTTTGGTAGATTTTAGGATAAGTTAAAAATACATAAATTGTATAAGTATATTATCATTTCAACTTAGAAACAAGCGAATTGATATTTTATTCCGTGTAGAGAAAAGTACATCAAAATAAAAGTTCACTAATAATCATTTACAAAGGAATAACATTCCAAAATATAATCTGCCTTGTTTTCTATTTATTTTAATAATTTACAAGAATACTGATTTATAATAAAGCAATATGTTATATCAAAATTTTGATAAATTGATAGTGGTTAGTTAAATTCTCTTCCGAAAAAAAGTATATTGTGCAAGCATAAAAATTAAAAATATTTAAATTGTTAAAAAAATTAACTTTTTCAAAAGTATTTCATATTTAACAGTAATTTATTTCTTAGTCAGAAAAGTCCTTTAAGATGAAAAATTGCTTAGTATCTTTTTCATCAATAATAAAACTCATACAGAGTTTATTTTTAGAGGCATAAGAATTATTTGTACACCTTGTGTAGTAATTAATTTTATAGTAAATTATTGAAAAATAAATATTTCATTTTATTATTTCCAAAAGTTAATTATTTTAATTTTTAATAGTATTTTGAAATTATATTACTTTTGCTTAATTATAATAGGCAAAATAAAAAAATAGGGATTGTTTCCAAAATCTAGGGAAAAATATTTTAGTTATCAAACCCAACTTATAAATCTATAGAAAAAACAGTTGTATGTATGGAAACATTTGTTTTAATTACTTTCCTTTGTGCTATATTATTACTTGTGGATTTTTATTTATTTTGAATTCGAAAAAACTACGATAAATAGAACAAGATTTTATTTAAGAAAAAATTTTCAATCAATTATCAAATATTTAAATATTTAATGGTGAAAAGGACTTTCTTGTAGCACGTAAAGCAAATCCTTTATTGAAATTTTTAAAAAAATTTTTTATCACCTCATAGTTTTTTGCGAAATTTTGAGAATTTTAAATATTTGGAACAAAAGCGTGTATTAAGTTATCATCAATAAAATTTAATTGCTTACTTTATTAAAAAAATAATTTGTTTACTTATGTTATGACAAAATTTTCTAAGACATGTAATCATTTGCTTTTTTTTTATTTCCTGCTCTACATTTCTCTGACCGTGTGAGAATCTGAAAAACGTAATCTCAAGAATATATAGCGATTCATTATGTTTCCCGAATTATTTGGAAATATCCGTCTTTGACTTATCTGCGCGTAATTTCCTTTGTTTATACGGAAGAGAGAGATAAGATTATCTCATATGTTATGTATTACACTTGTCACTTTCAAAGCGATTTTACAAGCTTTGCCAGTGATTTATTATTGCTCCCATACTTTTAAAAAAATTCACTGTTCTTCTGAGTAAAACACGGAAACCCTTATTTTTCTAGACGCTTATTATAAAACGGTTCTTGATTTCAAAATTGTTGAGTTTATTTATGAAATAAATAGTTTACATACACTAAAATAGATATATTAAGAAAATATGAAAGCAATGAAAATATTATATTTAAAATACAATTGATAATAAAAATATTGTTAAAAATTAATTTTTAACTCTGGCAGTTCAATATGTAATGCTTCATTTTGTTTCACAATTTTAAAAATATTTTCTTTGCCCTCTTAAACTTCTTATTATAAAAAAAAAAAAAAAAAAAAAAAAAATTGAAAATATTACCGAGGCGAGACAAATAATAATTTGATATCCAAGTTTGTAAATTAATATTTCATTATATTTATTTTACTAAATTAAGTTTAAATAATAATCAAATGCGTAAAGGAAATACTATATTTTATTTTTTTATTCGTTTAATTTAAAATATTGCCTATGAAAATTTAAATACGCATCAACAGAGCTGGTGTTACATAGAGAAGGAACTCGAAAATTACTGGAGATGTGATTAAAAAAAAAAATACGAAAATGATCCAGTTTATAATTATTTGCATAATTACGAGATTTTACAGAAATTTATTTGGTGGCTGATAAATTTTATGGACATATTTAATTTCAGAAAATGTTTATGAAAAATGTATTTGAATAAAAATTGGACTTAAAAATTAAAAGCGTAAGTTTATTAATATTAAAATTTCCTCAGTGTAAAAATTCCGGTTTTCACACTGTGATAATTACTCTTATAATTATCGTCACACTATCAATATCATTCATTACCTGTGTCTCTCGCATACTAAATTTAAATCGCTAACCTAATTGATGCCATTCATGCAGTAGAAATCTGAATTTACGTCGGCGCAATTGAAGTCGTTTGCAAAATATTTTAGCATGAAAATATAACATTTAAAAATTTATATTCTGTATTTTTAATTATCTGGGAAATTCATGATAAATGATAAAATCAAATTTTTGTCTTTCATACATCATTCATATGTTTTTAATTGTGATTTTTTTCCTTGAATTAAAATTTTGATATATAAAGTGAGTGTGATTATGAAATTTGTTGGACTTGTGTTACTTAGTGTGATTAGTGAAAATGGTCAAAGAATCTTTGGCTTTGTTAATAAGAATATATCGTGTGCAATTTGGGGTGCTTCAGATTATGGACAAACTATTGAGATAGTCAAACAAACAATGTTATTCCTATCACAAACATCCACGTAAATACAGTGTTTATGAAATATCAGGCATTTTTATATTTAATAATAATTAAAATAATCAGCATGAAAAGAACTTCATAGCATTTATTCATAGAATAACTTTTGTAATTTTTTTTTACAGTTGTAAATTTCCTAGAGACAGAGTTTTCCTTTCTAAGTAAGCTTTCGTGAGTTATTAATAGTGAATCATTTCCATTATTATATCTTATTTTCGTCATCTGATCTGACAGTTTCATAGAAACATTAATAGAAATTCATTTTTGGGTCACCCAAATGATATAATAACCAAGAGCCTTATTTTTGTGGATTTCCAAAGGGTAGCTCTTACTGTAGGAATGAATCATACTGTTGACCCAAGGACCTGGATTATAACCGTGATGTTGTTGTTGCTTATGACACTTGGACATTCCAAGCTCGCTATTCCTTGGCCAAGCGAATTTAAGTCGATTGGGAGCGTCTTTCGTTTTAAGCACAACGAAGGCGAAAGTACGTCTTTGCTCTTTTTTAAATCCTCCGAGGGATGGCACCGCCAGAGAATCCTCTCTCTCAATTTTGACATTGATCTGAAGGCGGAGGAAATTTTCTGTAGACCATTGCACCCATGGTAACTGCTCAATGACGACCACAGAACTTTCGATTTCACTGATTTAACGAGCACGTATATCGCATGTACTCGGTAGGTCTTTGGTGGCATTGAGAATAGGACCCACCCTTCCGGATGGAAAGCCGATGCCGTAACCACTAGGCTACCACGGCCTTATAACTTTCAGAGTTGACATGTATGCCTAAACACACCTTGGAATCAACTAGAGGTCTTCATATATTTTTGTGCACTGAGCGAAATATAGATTTGAGCCCCTGAAACGTTTGAAGTTATCTAACCATGAACTTTATTTTAATTTAAATATATTTTTATATTATATGACTTTTTTTGTCTTGTGCCAGCTTAGGTTGACAATATGTAGTGCGCTGCTCCACTTTTCCAGACTGAACCATATTTGGTGTGGAGTCCGACTGCTTCAGTACACACATGGCATAGGGACCCGTTTAGAGAGTAGGCAACCATTCATACACAGAAAGGACAAAGACAGGATAGATAGAGAGAGAAAGTACATCCATGCCCGAACAGGGATTCGAATCCAGGACCTCCCTATCCACAGTCAGACACTCTGACCACTAGACAGGGCGGTCGGCATTTTATGAATTAAAATATCAAAATGCATCATATATTTTATAGGCACTTTGCGTATGTATATGTAATAAAATTACTATATCATTCATAAGGGTCGCGCATACATTTCAAGCTCAAAATTTTCGAGGAGGATGGTTTCAGATTTGATAATAGACATTACTAAATGACGAGTTTCGTTTTCAGTATTCAAGTCTATCAGAGTGAATTCATTGAAGTTTACAATTCTTACTTCTGGTAAGACAAGTGAATGTAGATTATGGTATTTAAAAATACTTTCCAGAAATCTGATATGCGATTTTCTATAAAATTTCTTTCGATAGTTTTTAATATTTAAGGAATCAACTATATATCTATTATTAATAAATAAAATTAATAGTACAAATGAAGTATTTTAGATGAGAGTTTACGATGAATTTCTATGGTTTTAACTGTCAAACCTAAAAGAAACAAATAAAAATATGATAAACAGTTTTTATTGTTTATTCTATCTATTTTACCGTATTCTAATCAAAATGAACTGTGATATTTTTTTCGAAAACGTTTACTACGTGTTTCTAATTATTGATTATGTGAGTATGCAAGAATGGAATGTGTGAATCATCATTCTATCACTAATAATAATATTCTGAATGGCAATGCCTTTTTAATAATGATAATAATTATTTCACTCATATTTTAATAACGGAAGAGCAATCTGTATTCACGAATTTTCTCATATTATTTATTCATGCAACGCTCTGGCATTAAAATTGACTGAAATGATTTTGATTGCTAATTGTATTACAAATTTCTTCCGTATGAATTTCAAAAAGCAAACTTTCGTACATGGAATATCACCAGAGATAAAAATCATGAAATAGTATATTTCTTTCTAATCACAAAGCCGAATAGGTAGTCCAATGGCTAGCGTTTTACCATTGATTTAACAGCTCAGAGGTTCAATTCCCACCTGGAGTGTGAGTGCTTGTAGTGGTTTGAAATCCACTTTAAACTTGCAGATACGGGTCTATTCAAATCTCGTGTGCTGAAGATGACAGTTTAGTGAAAAGAGACCAATCTCAGACACTAAAGATTTTAAT